>JADZMA010000462.1:0-34588 GCA_020796225.1 Arion vulgaris
TAAAATACTTATAAAAAAATCCCACTTTTTAAGTTGATCAAAACAGAAGGTGAAATATGGATTCACTATATAAATGACCACATGTAAGTTGATACCAAAACAAAGGTGAAACACTTTCCTATTATTCGTATTCAGCATGTGCCATTTTGATCAACTTGATAATGCAGGAAGTACAATTTGTCTCTTGAAAGCTCATCATTGACGAGCGTGCAGCTTGACATATTATCAATGCATGATTTCAGTCAAATATGTGTTGCAATGATTAAATTATCTTCTTCACGCTTCATCCCTAGAGTCATAGGTCAGCAACCAAAGTCTTCCAAGCTCGCCTATCCAAGGCCATCTTTTCCAGATTTCTCCACTCTCTCTCTATTTTCTAGCATTCCATCTCCAACTCTCGTCTCCAGTGTTCTGGGTCTTCCCTACCTCTATTGTCCTTGGGGTTGCATCAGGAGAGCCTGTCTTGTGATGGTTTAGGGGTTTCCTCAGTGTGTGTCCTATCCATTGCTCACCTTCTGCTCTCTATCTATTGTTCCACCTGTCGGTGTCCTCTTCTATCCCAGAGTTTCTTGTTTGTAGTCCTGTCATAACATCGCAGGTGGAGTATCAGTCACTTCAAAAAAACCAGCGCAGATCAAAACCTTTATCTGAATACAATGAATACGAATAAATTTACAACTGATAAAATGGAATTGATGGCTAATATATGTGTCCACGGCCACAAAATAGAGTCGACAACTTCTGAATACCTTGGGGCATTACTAATGATGGAAATGCTATTAAAGAAATTAAAAGAAGGCTGAGCATTGCTTTGCAAAAACTAAAAGAACTAAATAACCTATGAAAGGGAACTGACATAAGAACAAACATTCCGTATTTAAGAGCCTGCGTTTTCCCCTTGGCAACATATGGTTGTGTGACATGGAACACTGACAAAGCGACAGAGAAGATCATTAACGCCGTTGAATGCAAATGCTACAGAAGAGTACTTATAATATCATGGACAGAGAAACGAACAAGTGCTCCTGTTCTGCAACACCTTGATATTAAAGAGAGTTGGCTATTACAAAGCATAAAAACAAGGACAATTAAATATTTCGGACACATAAAACGACATGTCTAGAGAAATTAATTTTGGAATGAATGGTGTCTAGAAGAAGAATGAGAGGAAGACCTAGAAGACGATGGGTGTAAGATGTCATTGAAGATCTGAGAATGACTGCTGCTGACGCCGGCCAACTTGCACAGAACAGAGTTTTCAGGATTGCTGTCGAGCCAAGTTCCGGAAGGCACAAACTATTTGAGGATGATGATGAACTGAATATTCATTATCGACAAGTCTGTTAAATAGCCATCAATCGTTAAATAACGAGTATTTGTTGCTAGGGTAACGAATAATTACAAAAACTAGCATGTAATTGAGCCGCCAATCACAACCTTGTTATCTGAAGTTGTCAAGTCGAAAAAAAGGCACACAGCTCAAGCACAGCTAGCTATATCGTAAAAAGCAAAACAAAAAAACGCACAAAAAACAACGTAGAGAAAGTGTCTTTCAAATAATATGTAATGTACATGATCAAATTGCTCGGCAAAACAACAAATAAATATGAAGAATTACAACCTACTGTATAAATACACAAATATTGTGTGGCTCCAGTCAGCAAGAGTAGTTCGGAATAAGCTGTTAGACAAGTCTGCGGAGACTTTATGTAGCAGCTTAGATAATTGTAATATAGTGCATTTACGTCTGGAATTTCATTTCTGACATTCAAGCTCGCTTAGCGCATTGCATGCGTCCGCATCGGCCTTGCGTATCAGTAGCGCTCTTTTAGTAGTGTCCCTTTGTTGCGCTTAATTCCCCATTTGTTTACATTCCTGTGCAAGGTTACGAAATGGCAACTTGTCAGTGGGTTTATATATCGCTTTAAATTCCGGCTGTTGTTAATGTAAAAACACACTATACACTATTGCGTTTAGATATAATCAAATGTAATATGTAGCTCTGGAATATTGTAGTTCAGTCTGTTAAATAATATAATTATGGAGTTATATTGGTATGAACTAGTCACATTCTAACTATGACGATTTTAAATTACACTGATGAAGTACGTTGTTAATATTCATTGCAGAAGAAATGTTACAGCGAAAATGTACAAAGTTTAGTTCTTTGACATAGTAACATGTTAACTATACTAAAATTATTTTTTAAATATTTAGAAGTTGGGAAAATATAGTGAGAATTCTTAATTGTAATGAGATTTTCTGAATGAATGAGAAGTAAGATCACCACATTTTTTAAGTTGAAATGAAATTTTTAATAACACTGAGAATATAATAATTAAGAAAAAATTTAAATTTTTAACGAATTTATTTCTTTATAGTGTGAGCACAATATTGACAAATAATTCTAATGTTATCAGCTGTCGAAGACTTTTTAAAACTTTCTATGTCTGTAAATTTTATAAGCATAAAACTGTCAGACAAATACTGTTAAATTGCTAATATATTTAATATCTCAACATACAAAATGTTATATATATACATAAATTTAATCACAATAACATAAATTCAAAATCTGTTTATAAATGCATAAGGATCTAGTTTACTTCTTCATGAACTATGTAATTTTTAAAATAATTAATTTATCATTTAACAATAATACTTTCATTTCTAAATATCCCTTAATCTGCCATTAAAAATTGAGAAACAACAAAGCGGTTGGTGATGATAACATCTCTGGAGAAATGCTCAAAGCAGCAGATGATAACAACTACAACATATACCAACTATAAATGAAATCTCAAAATAATCCCCACCACAACAGTGGAAAGATGGTATTTTCAAATTACCAAAAGGAGATTTGTCTGATTGTAATAACTGGCGTGGATCACCCACTGTCCCAGAAACTTTTGTAGCATGTTTACTCGAGAGCTGAAAAAAGTCTATAGATGAAGGGTAAGAGAAAAGCAGGGTTTAGACCAAACGAGCATGCATGATCACATCTTCACACCCAAAAGTAATCATTGAAGAGTTCGTAGAATTTCAATCCCAATTTAATCATCAACTTTGTTGATTTTCAGAAAGCGTTTTACAGATTCACCGTCCTCGCTTTGGAAACTACTTCCAAAACTATGGTTTCTACTAAATTCATCAACATCATAAAATCCTTCTACAGTGAATCGGTTGCAGTGTGAACAGATTTCGTAACTCTGACTGGTTCCCAGTGGGAAAAAAAGGGGGAAACAAGGCTGCGTCTTATCGCCAATGCTCTTTGGAATAGCAATTGACTGGGTCATGCGAAAATGCACAAATAACGCAAATATGGGCATCAAATGGGTTGATAAAATTTAGAGACCTGATTTTGCCGACATATAGCCCTTTGAGTTCATCATCAAGATATTCAAATGAAAACAAACCTTCTCCAAAATATCTCAGGACAAATTGGTCTCCAAATAACACCACAAAAACAAAATTGTTGACCTTACCAGCAGTCCAGAAAATATTCAACTAAAACTACACTCTTGAAAAGTCAAAGTTTTACATACCTAGGAGTATGATGTCATCTCAGGGATACAGCAGAAATTCCACACAGAATCGCATTGGCATCATGCTTTAACAAATTGTCAAATTATGGAAGTCCAATTCACTCAGCAAGCACTTAAAATTAAAGATCTTTAACTCTTGTGTGATTCCAGTATTAACTTATGGATGCTGAGTTGGAAGCAACAAAAGCTCTAGAAGAAAATTAGATAACTTGAGAATAAATGTCTTAGAAGAATACTGAACCTCAAATGGTCAGATTTCAGACCAAATACACAAATAAGACAAGAGACCAAGCAAGAAAATGTATCAAATTTATAAGAAAGCGCCGCTGGAACTACATCGACCACACACTTAGAATGGATGAGAGAAGACTCACCAATCCTCATATGGACACCAGGAAAAAGAAAACGAGGAAGACCAAGAGAGACTTGCGTAGAACCATCACCAGAAGGCTCAACGATGGGCCTAGTAAACATTAAAGACTTAAAACAAATAGCAACGAACCGCAGAGACATGGAGAACTATGCCTCTGCCATGCGCGCCCTACAGGCCCAAGAGGAAAGACTAACTAACTAACTAATGGTAATTCAAACAAAAATACATATCTCCAAACATTGGACAATACATTTGTAATATAATTGTACAATTCTACTAACCCATATTAGTCATTAGTCATACTAGCCTACAATTTTAATTCATAATTTACTCTACACTACTCATGCACACTTACTCATGCACACTTGCTCATACACACTTGCTGATACATACTTACTGACATGTAGAAGCTTACTAGGACATCTCACAAACACACATTACATATATATAATATTTCTAAATTGTTATAAAGACAGCTAGACAACACACAATACAGCAGGGAAAATAAAATTGTCAGCCAGAGGACTGCTGTTATTTAATGTTTTCACAGTGAACTTGTGTATTTACAGTTGGATAAGTTTGTAGCAGATGTGTATTTATGATAACTTTTAATTATGTAGTTTTATTTCTTATACCCCAAGTTCTTTTCTCGATACCAGCTACCATTGAATGTACAACTTCTCCTTGTTCTCATAAAAAGCCCAACCCAAAACCATTAAGTCTGATCCAGTTTACACAGTGTTGTTCTTGTATGTGTTGTTTTGGTATTATTTTATCTGGAAAATAAGACTGTATTGTCATGTAATCTTGTATTGCTAATTGTATTTCTGGAACTGTGTCAGCATGGATTGTCTACTATGTGAGATGTAATTGTGAACTTTTTAAATGCTGTATTTAATGAATTAAAAATGTCTCTTGTGATCAATGCAATATTTATTATATCCTTATTCTGTGTGTACAATTGTGTATGTGTTATGACATCTGTGAGATCTTTATAGACTTCACATGTTACGTATTTATGACAGTGAGTTACCAACAAATGTCTACTATAATATGCCTGTGTGTGATTTTGTGTTTATCTAATAATAATATAATAATCCTCTCGTGGTTACTTACACTAGGCCTCAAGTAATTTCTCCATACCGCTCTATCCTGGCAACTCGCTCAATCTCCTCCATGGAACTGAGACCGATATTTCTGCCTCTCTCAGCAAAGTTCGTTTCAGGGTCTCCTTAGGTCGACCTCTTTCTTGAACCCTTGCATCCCACTTCAATGCCTGCTTTGATATTCGTTGATCATTTCTCCTCAAGGTGTGACCCAACATATCTCCATCTTCTCTTTCTTATAACAGTTGTCACCAGTGGTTGACCAGACATATCTCTGATTTCATCACTTCTGAATTCATTCCATTTTATATTCATTATTTTTCAGACATCTATTTTCAAATGCATTCAACTTGCTTTCTGAATCGGTTTATCTAATACTTTATCTAAATGTGAACACACTGGACCAGACCTATCACACAGTGCTACAAATCAAGTTCTGGAAATTGCTTGTGCTTTTTAATCTTAGTATTGCATTTATTTCTCTCCTCACTTTCAAACAATAAATCTCATGTAACTTGTTTATTTATAATTTGAACATATATACCTTATGCAATTATTACCATATTGTTTTAAATATTGTATGGTGTTTGAACTAGTGTGTTTCTTTTCTATGTTTTCCATGATATCTCTGTCTATACTGTCAGCTGCTTTTTCTAGTAATGTCTGTGTAACAATACCTAACAAAATGTGAAGGTATAGGGATTACTCATTAGCAACTTTGTCAATATCAATATTTAAAATTGGAGCATGCAAGCAAAAATAAAAATTGTTTGCTGTTACTATATATTATATAGTTTTTCTGTTGATATGGGATGTAATTGAAGTCACATAACTGACTACATATACAGAGCCGGATTAGCATATGTAGAAGTAGCAAATGCTACGGCCCCACTTTGGGGCCGCCTCTGGAGCTAAGTTGTCACTAGTCTAAACAAGAACCAAGTTTGGGAGGTGGGTAATAATTTCCCTTTCATTTTTTTTTTATTGAGGTTAGGGCCAAGGTCATGTTTACTCAATTTCGGACTTAATTGGGCGGTCACACTGACGTAACAGTTTTTATTTTTTGTATAGAGTGTCTTTTGTGTGCACCGCTTCTACAACGAAAACTGAAGCTTGAACAAGAACAATTAATTTGACTCATAACCCAGTTCAAGTCTCTGTTCGTTCAGTAGTTTTGCGCGCGAAACTTAGTTTAAAATAAATGCAAGTGGGCGTATGAAATATTGTTCTAAGACATGAGCAGATCTGGGCACTCAAATAAATTTCAGTCATTCGTTTTTGTGAGAAACTGTTTTGCACTCGACTAGATGTCCCAGAAAATAATGCGAGGAAGGGCCAAATGATTAAACAGAAAACTTGGACACACTTGAAGGAGCTGCAATGAAGCGCAACACAGAGCCATAATTTTACAGAGAAGCACACAAACGGACACGAAGAGTAATTTTTATTTGTTCTACTAACTTTGAATGTATTAAATCCTCCCATCTTGTTATTTTATTATTATTTTATTTTACATAGCTAATTTTATGTTTCAGTGAGAAATTAATTTTTAAAATAGTTTCTATCATTTTCGTTTTCAATGAATTCAAATGTTTTAAATCAGAGTTATAGTCATGTTAAGTAGTTAAATTACGAAGCACCCTGTATATAATATATCATCATGAGTAAATTGTTATATCATAAAACGCTGCCCAAACTTTAAATTTATATGTTATATTAGTAGAAAGTAGAAGAATTACATTTATTTGTAAATTCATTTTCTCTTCCCAGATTGAGATAAACATCATGAGCAGCAGAGCCAGAGATGCGGTCGACATTACGCTTCGGAAGTGCAAAGCGTAAAGCACAAGATGAAAGGAAAAATATAACCAAGTTCTTGTATCAAAAACACGCAAGCTGTCTGAATTTTTAATGTCGTGTGTAATGGTGCTGAATCCAAAGAAATCGAAGCAGAAAATATATAAGTCGCGTCTCACAGTATAGTAGATGAAGATAGTGATATAAAACAATCATCATTACCAATATTAAGATCAGCAACTCTTCACGATTTGCCACATTTTCCACAAGACAAACTGAAGTCGAATGTACAGCAAGTCCTTCCAATTTAGCCATATCATTTTTAAGCCAAAGAGAGGCAGAAAGCACAGCACATGCTTCTAATGTAGCAACATCTTCTACAAGCCAAAAGCACAACGAAAATAAAATGTACTCAAACGATATTGGTGAATGGCCAATCAACTTCAATCGAGATTATTGGATTGCGAAGGAAGCAGCGAAGTGCAACATATGAACAGTGATTTCTTGTTTTCCCAAAAAAACATACGATAAAGAAAACAATCCACGAATTTGTCGAAAATCGTTTTCACATATACACATAAACCAACAAACAAAACTCATGTGAGAGATTGGTTGTGTTATTCAGAAACTAAAAGGGCAACTTTTCTGTTTGTTTGCAAGTTACTGATTCAGACTGTTCGTCACGGTTTACGAAAGAAGAATTTGACGATTGGAAAAACGCAAATAATTTGTTGAAAGACATGAAGCACCTCCATAGACAAGCAATAATTTCTCTGTTAGTTTGCAAAAGAAAAATGCTCGTGTCGATTCTCAACTTTAAGCCAAATTGAGACCGAACAAACATATTGGGGACACTTTGGAGCAATTACTTCAGTAATCCAATTTTTAGCAGAACGAGGTCTTGCATTTCGGGTAGGGATGAAATTATTGGTTCACCTAATAATGGAAATTATTTAGGTTTGTTGGAATTAATAGCCAAATTTGACATTTTCTGGCTCAGCATATAAATACTTATGCAAATAAAGGAAAGGGACATACATCATACTTATCAAAAACAACATGTGAGGAATTTATCCATCTAATTGCATCAAGCTTACTGGATCATATTATTTGGGAAATTAAGAAATGCAAGTACTATTCCGTATCACTGGACTCTCCTCCAGACATTTCGCATGTGGACCAACTCACTCTAATAGTGCGTTATGTGTTACCATCTGGACCAGTGGAAAGGTTTGTGAAGTTCTTGGATATGGAAGGTCATACTGCTGAACAACTCGCCCAAAGTTTACTTGATTTTTAAAGGAAAATGGCATTGATATCAAAGACTGTCGCGGTCAAGCTATGACAATGCCAGCAACATGAGTGGGAAATACAACGGCTTACAAGCACGCATTAAGGAAATAAATAAGTACGTAGAATACATTCCCTGCTTTGCACATTCACTGAATTTGGTTGCGAAGTGTGCTGCAGAATGTTGTATAGAAGCATCCATTTTTCGATTTTGTTGAAAGTCTCTATACATTCTTTTCCGTTTCTACCTATCGATGGGGCATTCTTACAAAAGCACTGGAAGATACAGGTTCAAAACTCCGACTTTGAAGAGACTGTCGGACACCAGGTGGTCTTCCAGAGCTGATGCGACAAAAGCACTTTATGTGGTTTTACCATTATCAAACAAGTTTTGGATGACATCTCAAATAACATGGATCAAAAAGGTAGAGTGTCGTAATCAAGCGTATGGGCTAGTTTGGAGATGAGTAAGTTGGAAACAGGAATAGTTAGCATTTTATGGAACGGAATTCTAGAACGCCTGCAAGCGTCTAGCGCTTCATTACAGTCACCTGATCAAGACCTTAACACGGGATATGCTCTTTATGAATCGTTACACGGGTACGTTCAAGCAATACGGCCTACATTTTCAGATATTGTGCAAAAGAAAAATCCTGACTCACTGTCAAGAATATCAGCAACAAACTTCACGACGACGCAAGCGAAATACTAAGTACGACGATTTTAGTGGCTCTACTACGCTCGATGAAGTTGTAGAAAATCAAACACCCAAACAAAAAATTTGAAAGTCAGGTGTTTATTGTCATAATTGATAATGTACTCTCTGCCTTAGCTAAACCACAGCCAGGCTATAGCCAGCATGACCACCTCTCAAGTTTACTGTTAATTAAAATCCAATCAAGATATTTACCGGACACTTGTTTATTTCTACATAACTTGTACACTCATGTCTGGTAAAACATTTACACTTACAGAAATGGATGGTGCACTGTTTGCTTTCACATTCATAGTATACAAAACAAGACAAGTAAATATATCCTCTGTGACTGTATGCATTCTCCAGTTTTTATCTAACAAGTCTTTTAACTTTACTGTTATCTCACACTGTAAAGTTGGAAAATCTTGTATAATATCTGCAGACAACCACTCAGCTGTTCTATTGTCATGTTTGCTGACGATTTCTGCTACTCTTTTTTCTGGATCTTTACGAGATTGTGGTTGTTGACTCGATAAATAGATGGCAATTCAGGAAAAGAGATGGATAAGCAGTTTTTTTTAAAACCAGGATGCTTCCGAGGAAGTTCATGTTTAATTTCACATTTATCTATAAATGTATCAGACAATATAATGTCACATGGATGAAAATGTTTACACTACACAACGCTGTTTAGCTGGTGACCAGTCTTTTCGTGAATGCATTTCTTCCATCTGTCTCTCCTATCAGAATTTGATGGAATTTAAAACACTCACATATTCTTTAGTCGAGTCGTAGTTCGATTTACATCCGGGGACACAGCACTTTTGCCCATTTAAGATGAAACAATATGCAAATTTAATTTAACACTCTGCAATATCAGTAATCAAATATTTTTTAGATAAATATACAAGGACTCAAAACCCAGTAAAATAACCATACATGACGTTCTATCGTTTACCGACACACACAAAAGTCAGACCACTTTAGTTCGATTTATATCCAGAACACAGCACTTTTGCCCATTTTAAGATGAAAACAATATGCACAAATTTAATTTAACACTCTGCAATATCAGTAATCCAAATATTTGTTGTAGATAAATATACAAGGACTCAAAACCCAGTAAAATAATAAGACACTGACGTTCTATCGTTTACCGACACACACAAAATGTCAGACCACTTTACGGAAGAAATCGTGGTGTCTGGCCCAGTAGTTTTTAGTTGGCTCTGGCTAAACGCATGGAAGCGTACCATAGAGTGACTGATGTATTTAGAACATTTCGGCAGTTAAAATTTATAAATACTTGTGCAGTTCGCTGAACTTCTTAAAACTAATGTAGCTACTGCTATTAGCAACGAAAAGAATGAGGCCCTTGAACTGCAATTTTATAAACTTATAATGAAAAATTCATTAGAGTCGTGTTTCCCAAATGTAGAAATAGTCTTACAAATTTACTTGTCTTTAATGATTACTAACTGCAGCGGAGAACGTTCTTTCAACATTAAGCGTATAAAAAGTGAGTTAAGAAACATGATGGGACAAGATCGTCTAAATAACCTCACCTTAATAAACATTGAATGTAATTTACTTAAAAAATTGATTGTCTAGTATTATCTCTAAATTTGCTCACATTAAATCGAGACAAGTTTGTTTGTAAAATTTATGTTTTATTATTTATTATCATACAAAACTTAGGGCCCCTCGCTAAAATTTGCTACGGGCCCCTTGCTGGTCTAATCGGCTCTGTACATATACAGCATTTAGTTAAGACAATTTATTTCAATCCTAACAATATATTATATGTATGTTCTATTATTTATTTTTACTCATAACACAAGCCAATGCTTTCGAAAATGTCTCATTATAGGTGCTTCCTTACGAAATGTTTATAAAATATTTAGGCAATGGGAATACTTTAAAATTTATAATAAATGACAGATTTTCTGAAAAACAGTGACATACAAGTTTGAAGAAAAACGTGACATACAAGTTTGAAGAAAAAACGTGACATACAGTTTGAAGTTTACTAACCTGATTTATTGTACACGGTTTTAACGATTCACTTTAAATTCAAAATGGATGCTAGCTATGAACTTGTTTTTATTACCCAGCATCCAATGCGCAAAATGTCTTGCATCTTCCAAAAAGATCGCTATCTGTATACAAATGTGACGACGCGGCAGCAGATTGTTGAAGAGCCTTACGGGTGGTGATGACACTGTAGGTGGGGTAGGCTGATGATTACCATTCACACAATAAACTTGAGAAGATTTCAATGCAGTTTACATTCTTTATTTATATTTCTCCTTCTACCATGAAACGCGTCCGTCTAGGACCATTGCGTCTTGTCTTCTCTGTTCTAAGTCGTCAATCCTTTTACGTCATTATTCATTTTCCTACGTAGTTGTCTTGTTGTTATATCCAGTTATGTGTTGCACTTCTGCATAGAGATACAACACATAGTCTCAACTATTAAACAATCTAATTATACTACTCTAACTATCTGGCTAACTGTCCATTCCTCCCGCTGCCACCTGGGAACTATGACACCCCCTGGAACCTCGCCGTACCCCGACGGCGAAATCCCAAAAAATCGCACAGGTAGTGCCCAATAGGTTATTAAGTGGTGAGAGCTGAAAGGGAACTAGTCACTCACGTGATAAACGTGGTTCCACAACAACTAACTATAACAGCCAACCATGGTCGAAAGAAAAAGAAAATCCTGACGGGATCTCAGGAAGACCCAGTTGAACGGCTAAATGAACTAGTCACCCGTCGTTGAACGTGACTCGTCAACTGGTCATAGGTGACCATGGTTAACAACAACAGTAAACCCTCATTGCACTAGTGCTGAAACCATGTAATATAGAAATTAATCAGCATTTCATTAATTAATTGGAAAATATGCGCCATATAATTCCGACGGTGACCCAACAGCATAACACTTGGCCAATGTGAGGTGGCTGTACTGGACATCCAATCCTCACATGAGGTAGTATGGGTTTGATGGCAGCTTGCATCATTATGTCACTATCACTATGTCTTTCTTGAATGTCAGAGTCTTGTCCTGGAATCTCAAACAAAAAATAAATTAGCACAAACATATAACAATGAACAATTTTATAATTATATGTATAATAGTTAACAGTATGACCTCTTTGGGGCAACATTAATCAACCCCGTCCCAGGAAGGAGCTACTCAAAAAATTCCATCATCTTGACATCTAGTATAGACGGAAAAGAAATACTTTATAATTTTCATCCAAATTTCAATATCCCAAAAAACCCACATTAAAAGTGTATCAAATGCAAGTGTTATTAATATTAACCACCTCTAATGAAATCATAATCTCATTCATTTCCCAAACATCACAAAATTCAGCCTCAATATATTAAAATCAAAAACCACAATATCAAGTTTAATCACTTGGATAATCGATATCATGACCAAAAACAAGGGACATTATACATACAAAACCTTCAAATTTGTCTTATTTGTAATAACTGGACCCATAATAAAAATCCTCGAGAACTATAACCCAAAAAATAGTCATTTCCTTATTCCGTATATATTACTATTACCTATGGACCACTTAAACTAAGAAATGTTCGCATCTCTTAATGTGGCGACAGAATATCAATCGAGATTGGTCATTGTCACCATCGGACTAATAACATAATAACTGAATTTGTCAGGTCTGAACCACTTTGTACAGTTGTAGAATATAGGTTTCCCAATTTGTCAGTGTCTACTTTGTCCTATTCTCTACGTACAAGGTATTAATTTGAAAAATATCAATTTTTCCTTGGTCGTATCAATTTCTTTTGTGTAACTGGGCTATTCTGTCACTGGCATCTGACGAGCCACCTAATTCCTTTTTATGGATGCCTGGCATCATTCAGAAGATATAATCTACATATCCTAGGGTTGCTGAAGCAGATGGACAGAAATGGAAGAAGTACCACTGCACAGGTAAACAGTCCTTTTTCTGGACGAGACGATGACCTACACCATGAAGGGTAGCAGTAATCCTAAGAAAGGGCGTGGAAAAGTGTCTGTTAGAATGGAAACCTATCAGCAGCCGCTTGATTAAGATCAGGCTAAAGGGGAAGCAGACAAACATCACAATCCTACAATGCTATGCGCCAACTAATGATAGCGAAGATACAAAAAGACTCTATACGAAAACCTACAAGCAGAATTAGACAAGTCACCATCCCATGATGTTATCATTGTTATGGGAGATCTAAATGCGAAGGTCGGACAAGACAACACGCATAGTTATAGAACTATGGGAAAATATGGATGTGGTATGATGAACGAAAATGGGGAACGTTTAGTAAACTTCTGCGGCATGAACAATCTCGTTATAGGAGGAACCTATTTCAACATTTAGATATCCACAAATTAACATGGTATTCCCTAATGGCAGAGATAAAACCAAATAGACCATATAATGATCAATGGACCCTGGAGACGCTCGCTGCTAGATGTTGAGTCAGAGAGGTGCGATGTTGTAGTGACTCACCACCTAGTCACAGCTATGTCAAACTTAAACTAAGAAAAACAGGACAACAGAAAAACTTCCAAAAGAGGTTCAATGTGGATAGACTAAAAGACACGGAAGTAAGGGATAAGTTTATAATGCAGATAAAGAACAGATTCCAAGCCCTGGAAAGTAATGAAACTACGGATGAAACTGACAACATAGATAAAACATGGGACAACATAGCATCTATATATATCAAGAGCAGTGAAACATGTCTAGGGTACCGCACAAAGAAAAGAAAGAATGGATAACACCAACAACATGGAAAATAATAGACAGCCGAAGAATATTAAAAAGAAATTGTTAGAAGCAAAGTCCGAAAGACTGAAAGCAAGATACCAAGAACAGTACAAAAGCACAAGTAAAGAGAATCAAACGGCTGTGAGAGCCGACAAAAGAATGTATGTTGAAGACCTGGTAGTACAGGCAGAAGAAGCAGCAAAAAAGTGTGATCAGGGAAAAGTGTACAAAATTACAAAAGCTAATAAGCGAAACTTTTACAGAAGATCAAATACTCTCATAAGGATAAGAATGGAATACTATTGACAACGGAAAAGGAACAAGAAATACGATGGACAGAGCATTTTAAGAATTGCTAAACAGACCACCTCCAACAGTAGTCAGACATACCAGAACCAACAGAGGAGTTAGAAATTGGCATTGAAACACTAGCCAGGATGAGATCATTACAGCAATTAAATCTCTTAAGAATAACAAGGCACCAGGGAATGATAACTTAAACGCAGAACTATTCAAAATAGACCAGAACTTGCAGCTAATATATTGCACCCTTGTTTACTACTATATGGAATGCCCAAATAATACCTGATGCATGGAACAGAGGAGTCATCATCAAGATACCCAAAGAGGTCCTTGCCGATTGTAATATGGCATGGAATAACACTGCTTTCTGTCCCAAGTAAAATCTTAAGCAAAATCATCGTACAACGTATTACTGACGCTGTGGATAAGAAACTGAGAAAGGAACAAGCAGGATTTCGCAGAGGACGGAGCTGTATAGGCCAAATATTTGCTCTTAGAAATATCATAGAACAATGCACAGAATAGCAAAGCAAACTCTATATCAACTTTGTAGATTTTGAAAAGGCTTTTGATAGTATACACCGCGAAGTCTATAGTATCTTAAGATGGTATGGAATCCACTGTGTTTTATAAATATTATAAAAGCTGCTACAGCAAGTTTGCATGCAGTGTTGAAACTTCAGAACTAAAGTTTGAAGTAAAACAGGCGTGCGACAGGATTGTTATGTCAGCCTATTATTCAACACTGTCATGATTGGGTGATCGAAACAACGGAAGATAAGGCAAGAGAGTATTAGATGGACGCTCACATCCACTCTGGAAGACCTAGATTTTGCAGATGACATCGCACTCCTATCTCATACACATAGAGATATCCAGGAAAAGACCAGCTGCCTTAACCAATATAGTGAGATGGTTGGGCTGAAAATAAATCAGAAGAAAACTGAATTAATGACTCTGAACATAGCAACCCCAGCACCAGTCAAACCAGAAGGTAAAACCTCCGAGATACAACCGCTTTCATACCTTGGAAGTGTTGTAGCAATGAAGGAGGCGCTGGATCTGACATTAAAACAGACTGAGTAAAGCACGCAGTGCATTCGTGACCCTTCAGACCGCCTGGAAATCTGCCCAATACAGCATCAGAACCAAGACTAGTATCTATAACGCGTGTGCTGTCAACTTGCTTTGTACGGATCGGAATGCTGGAGAATGACAGAACAGGATATGTCCAGACTCCGCCTTCATACAACTCTGTCGCGAAAAATCTTAGCGTGTACTGGCCGACTACTATCTCGAATCAGAATTGCTTGCACGATGCCAACAAGAGAATATGGGCACTATCATCCGAGACGACGCTGGAGATGGATTGGACATGTGATGCGCATGGAGACTGCTCCGACACGAAAACTGCACTGAATGGACTCAGAGGTAGGCGAAGCGTGGAAGACCCAAGACGACATGGAGGAGAACGATAGAGCAAGAGCTGAAGGAAATGAATCATAGCTGGAACACAATACAGAGGAAGCCATGAACAGGAAGAATGGTGTACGTTGTTGCTGCCCTAAACGCCAGGGGGCGTAATCAGGCAAAGAGAGATGGCATCATTCGCGTGTCCCTCGGGGTTAAATAATTCATCTATGATAAAATTTATTGGTAACTTATTGTGCCTACCATAAAGTAAATAATATGGAGACCACCCTGTTGAAGTGTGGGGAGTAATATTATATCCCAACACTACATGTGATACATGAAGAGACCATTCTAACTTTCTAGAATCTTCTAACGAACGAAGCATAGCCAATAACGTTCTATTAAAACGCTCACAAATTCCATTTCCTCTTGGATTGTACGCTGAGTCTGATTTCTTAATTCCATATTTACGGCAGAGATCTATTACAACGGCGGACTCAAATGCCTATGGCTGATCCGAGTGTAACTTGGTTGGAATTCAAAATCAGGTATCCATCTGGACGAATGGCCTCTGCCACCGATTTGCAGTCTGATCTTTGGTAGGAATGGGCGTGCCTCGGCTTAAAGAGGCTTTAATCCCCTACTAAACAAACAAACAAGGTCAAAACCTCACTAATATTCTTGGATTCTCCGAAAGGAGTTAATTCTTATTTTCATGTTTGTTGGCCTACACGCTCTGATATAACCAATAAAAAGGTTCGCCTTAGGTTGAAAGGGGCGTGCCTCGGCTTAAAGAGCTTTAATCCTACTAAACAAACAAACAAACAGATACAAACACACATTTAGTCAGAGGCAGTTGTGCATAAGTCTAGATCCACCAAAAATAATGTGTAACGTGTATTTATTATTTTATAAATTACTTGCTCATAAATATTACTTTTAACGTGATACTGATTAGAGTTGAATATACAACACTAAAATATCATGTACAGTCTGAGAGTCAGCGTCTTTCTCTCTAATTAGTATACTAAAGCATTTCCACCCACTATTTTTTAGGGCGACTAAGTATTGTCTATCTTGACCGTCTGTTAACATTGCGACCTCTAGTTTTGAATGGTTATTTAGCACATACAAATATATGGTTTTCATTAAGTGGTTTAATTTGGCGTTTAATGAAGCTCCCCCCTTGGCAGCGATCATGTGGCACTACACATTGGTCTTAGTTACAAGGCGAAAGCGATGTCATGTATTAACATTTGTGTTTTGCTTGTATGTCATATATATATATATATATATATATATATATATATATATATATATATGCGTATACTGAACTATGAAAGCAGTGGCGGCTCGAAATCATGTTTGTTGTTGGGAGACTACAATTTTCGAACTATCATGGTTTTGGTTAGGTTATATTTTAGTAATTATTATTATTTATATGGTTTGTTGCCGCCGCCCTCCTTTTTCCCTAGAACGTACATTGTCGTACACAGACTGAGATGTATAATTGATGATTACCGTAAACTATTCTATGATGGTTAGTTAATTATTTATATTATTTTCTATACATTTTATATATATTATTCACAATGAATTTTTTTGCAAGAACCAAGAGGAAGCAAAGAATATGATAAACAAATAAACAGTGTACAGGTATTAGAGCTTCGAAAAACAAATAGACAAACACAGGATTCGAACCACTTACCCTCATTTCTTGCGACACCCATCGCCTAGCCTAGCAATACGAGCGTCCTTACGAACACAACTGCGAGCAATTCTAAAATAATGGCTCACTGAGGTTGTTGATCATATTCTTCTTTGCTTCCGTTGCTTCCTCTGGGGTTATTGCAAAAAAACTCATTGTTCTCATCTGACAATAAATTTGAAGCTACTTTGAATGATGTATGCATGTTTGTTATATTGTGTGTGTGTATGATATTGTTTCGTCTCAAATATATACAAGCACAATAAACATAGCATGTGTGTGTGCAAACACTGTTCGATCGAACCTTACCTGATTATTATGTGTCTTGTTATAACGAAACGTTTGAAAAAGACACTCCTCAATGACCATTATTTTAGAATGGCTCCTGGTTGTGTTCGTAAGGACGCTCGTATTGTTACGCTAGGCGATGGGTGTCGTAAGAAATGAGGGTAAGTTGTTCGAATCTTGTGTTTGTCTATTTGTTTTTTCGGAAGCTCTTAATACATGTGCACTGTTTATTTGTTGATCTTAGAGTTAACAGACTCCGAGTGCTATCATTCGAAAGAGTGATGACGCTCGGAATTTAAACTTTTCATTTACTAGTACTGGGTCCACCGTTGGAGCTCTTCCAGTTTTGGGCCCTATAAATGAAATATACCAAAACATATGCACGTACAATCAGTAGACCATGTGAAAAATGTATAAAAAATAATCTTGTATATACCTGATACACTGATAAGGAACACATAATGTATGCATATGAAATACTTACTGGAACTAAGGGATTTTTAATCGTCGTTGCTGAGGTTTTGTGTTTCAACTTCGAATTTCATTTTTGTAAAATTTTAAATAAACAAAGGAAATACGCAGTGCCTGGTTGAGTCACGAGTACGACGCAGATCTGGTTACGGGACGGTTGATACTTTATTACAACAGGTCAACACAAACCTGTTGAGTCCTTGAACTCTGAAGCTAAATGTGACGCATTCAAAATTTCAAATCGTGTTCAAGTTGTATGTAAAGTTTTACTTCATATAAATGTCTTTTCTACAGGTTGCCATTTTGTAGTTGCGTTTAACCTACTATCGCCGTTGAATTATTCTTACAATCAATTTACTTAATAAACACTGTGTTATATTCTTGAAATTTACACTTATTAATCAGATATAATGTTGAATGCTTTTTTTAAAATGTTGAATGCTCTATATTTACAGGTTTATATTGTAAGTTGTAATATTTCCAATGAGCTCCAGCGGCGCTCGGAGTTCGTGCACTGTCGTCTGGTTCTCCAGCAGATTAACCAAGGAACTATGCATATAGAAGGAGAGGTGAGGACAGAAGAAGTGATTGTAGAGACGAGCTGAACAGAGACGGATTAGAAGGAAGACAGATTGACTTACTCTCAGGTATCTACGAATCGGCTATTGCAATTATTGAAGTGTCCAACGATCAACGAGTCTAATTCTACAGAAGCTGGTTTCGACATTTTCATGATTCAAGATACCAATTTTCGGCAGAATATAGTCATCCAGTGTCTAGGCTTTAAGTACTACTCCACTCTCAGACAACCTGGTGAAGGACCACTACAGGCTATCTATGTGAAGCATGGTCTTCTCCACAACTGTCTTGGTACATACGTTTCCTTACCTGAGGGGGTGGAATTGCATGATTCAAAAACACTTTGTGATCAGGTACGTCGAGTCCCGGATTGTACGCCCTTGTGGACAAACTCCATATTGCAGATAATGCGAATTCTCTTGAGGAACTCTCAGATGTACCATGCACAAAGTTTCTTATAGCAAGAGATTTCAACGCTCGATCAAAGGAGTGGGGCAACGCTACTGAGAATATACAGGGCACCGCTTTGAGTCATGCTCTCCTAAACTCTGACCTGTCTATTTTGAACGACGGACGCCCAACTCGATTTGCGTCCAGACCTGAGGACACGGATGGTGTCATCGATCTGGCACTCATCTCCACGACCGAATCTGATTTGGCTCAATGAAATGTCCAGGGTGCAGGAAGTGATCATCTCCCATGTGTTGTCCTTCTTGACAAGGTCAAAACATTGTAGGACAAAGCTCAAATATGTTTTTAGTACGCAACATTTCATAGTGATCACGAAGATTCGGTATGTATTTTGTGGCAGAATGTCAGAAACAAGACTGCAAGGACTCCCGTCCTGCAATCCCACAGTGGAATGAAATGATTCAAAAGTCATGGTTGGCAAACTACAAGGCCACGGAAGAGATCGAAAGAATCGACCAGAAATATCTGTGATGTGGCTGAGAAGTCTGCTGTCCGACACAAAGTTACTAATGATTTCACAGAATCAAGCGTGGCATGTCCCGGTATCGCCCACCACAGAGAGCCACACAGAAAATTATAATGAGTACAAAGCAAGAGGAAGACCAGCAAAAGATAGAGTGAGCATCAGAACAGCCTTACGAACATGAATATCAGCTTACAAAGTGTCTTAAAACAAGCACACAAGTATAAAAGTAAAGGTGGAAGAAGAAGAAGAAGCGTGGCATGTCGTGGATGGCTCAGGCTGATGGAATAATTGCAGTGACCACAGTTGCTTCCCTACCAAATGGATCCCAATAGATGTTAGCATGACCAACTAGCGCAAGGTTATCATTATCTTGGAGAGAATGTGAGGTTGGGGCAACATGAAAGGGTGAACTCACAATTACTCATCTGATAGAAGATAATGCAAGTGATGATGTTGTTGTTGTTGTTGATACTGATGGATCTATACATCGTGGGGTTGTTGCAGAGCGAAATAGAGCATATAGGACAACAACTTCTAGTATGAGGATAGAGGTTGTGACCGTTACTGCTTTCCCTCCCTTGGCTCTTGGACTCCGTTTACTGGGGCCGTTATTGTTTCTGACTCTCAATCGATGATTCGGAATATCCAGAATAGCAGGTTGAGGTATGGTGGATGTCTATAAGATGTCCAACCTCCAGAGACTCATGGGTCTACTGTCCTGACCATGCGGGAGTTCGCGACAACGAGAGAGCGGACATTCTTGCACCGAAAGCATCGATTGCTGTTGAGTTGAAGATGGATAAGAGGGTGTTCTTCGACCTCTTGGCGACCTACTGTTTGATGACGACATTAAATCCAGCGATTTAAGCAGTTTAGAGTTACCCGTTGTACAAGCAGATATGGATGCTCGAGGGTCAGAGAGAGAGAGAAGAGAGAAGAGAAGTAGTATGTTTAACCAACGAGTATCATGAACCATCAGTATACATATCCGTCAACATCTGTTGAGGGACTGACACCTATGGGTCTGTCCATGCTTTCTCAATTTAAGGCTAACTGACCATATTAGTCACGTGACAATTCAAGGCCGATGAATCTACAACTGAAGTCAGTTTAAACACCAGGTTAGAAAGGACTTGTAATTCTGCCCAAATTTCGCTATTCTTGTGGATTTATGTGTATTCTTATTCTTATGTGAAGGATTATTAATTATGCCTGAGAAGTGTTGTGTGCCTGAATGTAGGTCCAACTACAAGGGTGAAATTTATACGACAGTGTTTCAATTTCCCTCGCAAACACGCAACATTGTGCTTCGAGAAAAATGGATTCGATGTATTCCACGTAAAGAATGGGTTCCACCAGCACAGTGTTGTTTGTATAAAACATTTTCAGGATGAGAGTAATTACTGTCGAGACATTTAGAGATTCTGCTGGCACAGAACATAACACACTGTTCAACGTCGCCCAGTTTTAAAACAGGATGCATATCCTACTATTTTTCCAGGCTTGCCTTCATATTTGTCAACAGAATCCCAGTCTCTAATAAAGCGAAAGGACCCAAATCAACGAGCTGTTGAAGTTAAAAAAAGACATGATAACGCTGTTTTAGAATGGCTGGAGACAGATTTTGTAAGTGATTTTAAGGTCTTACAGAACAGCTACGAAAATAAATGACAGCAACTGCTTAAAGGACCGTGACATCACGCATGCTTGAACAATGAATATGTTCTGTTCTACACATTAAATGGAAAGCCCTACAGAGCACCTGCCATAGAGCTCAGTATCAAAATTGCTCAAGACATGTCTTTCATTGTTTATATTAAGGAGGATTCAGTTGATACAAAATCATTCAATTGGCTTTTCAATAATGGAAAAATAGAGATGGTCCCAATTAGAAAATTTGCTTAGTCATTGTTTAGGCACAGATATAGAAAAAATGTAACTTTGATGCTACCTCACAAAACTCATGAGAATTTCTAAAGACGATGAATTTACTGTCTAATTTAAACTCAGAGAGTATTGTTAAAGAAGAAAATCTGCAGTTTCTGGATGAACAGCTGTTGTTGATGAGAACTAATGACAGAAGGAAGCGTTATAGTAGCAGAACTCAATGTTTGGCATTTATGGCTTACATCAAGTCTCCTGCCTGCTATCGGTTTTATGAAAATCAAAATTATTATGCTTTCCGCATCCATCTACTTAAAACTTGATTCATCCATGTCAAGATCATCTGTATTTGATAGGAGCAAATACTTACAGGTAAAAAGTAACATTTTATCTACAAGAGAAAGAATAGTTGCTGTTCAAATGGATGAGATATATGTTAAATCTACGCTGAACTACACAGGAGGACAATTAATAGGGACGGCCTCTAATGCAAAAGAAAGTGCTACACTGCAAGCATTCATGATATCATCTATATTTGGCAGCTACACTGAGGTAGTAGGACTAATCCCCATGAAGAAGATGACAGCAGGTGATCTGCGGACCAATTTGCTTCAGACTATACAGTTTGTGCAGTCATCTGGATTCACTGTACTAGCTGTCATTGCAGATAATAGTGCAGTTAACAGAAAGGTTTACAAGGAACTGTGTGCACCTAACAAATACAGCTTTGACAATCCTCACCAAGATGGAAACCCATATTCCTAATTCATGACTCTGTTCATTTGTTGAAATGTATCTGGCACAACTGGCTAAATTTAAGGATGCCAGATCAGACATTTGCCTGCCCTTCATACCCTGTAAACTCCTATAATCCAGTTTGAAGCTTCACTGTCTAGTCTGAAAACTGTGTATTTTCAGGATATACACAAAATTGTTAAACTGGTACCAAGTCTAACGTACAAAGCACTCTTCCCATCCAATCTTGATAGGCAGAAGGTACCACTGGCCTTAGGTGTGTTTAATGAGTATAATGTAGCAGCGCTGAGGCTAGCCGGTGAGAATGACAGTGCCAGTTTCATCAGTATAATCATTCAGTGGTGGAACATTGTCAATGTGAAGAGTAAGTTTGGCGGCGTAGAACTTGCAGCCCTTTCTCCTAATGAAGTCACTAATGAAGATCAGGCTAATTTGATACACCTAATGCAGTTTTCTAAGTGGCTGGAGGCATGGCAACATCTTGATGGTCAGAGCGGTAAACTTACTGCTGAGACCTTCAATGCACTGACTCGTACCATGAATGCAGTGATCCAGTTGTCTGAGTATGCCCTCAGCACTTTAGGCATTGAATATATTCTACAGGGAAAATTGCAGACAGATAACATTGAAGCAAGATTTGGTGAATACAGGCAACTGTCAGGAGCGAACTATCTTGTTTCAGTACAGCAGATACTGGAATCAGAGAAGAAGCTGAAAATTTATTCTGTACTAAGCATGTGTTTATCAAGTCGTGGCGATGTTGCTATTTCTGACCTGTCAACAGTATTTAACATGGCTGATATTGACACGGAGAAACAACCTCAGTACACCAAATGTGTTCAGCCATTCTGGTTCCTGATTAATGTGAAACAAGTGAAATTCTTGTTCCAGATGGAACAATGAATGTGCTAATTATCATAAGCGTTTATTGCCTTCAGTGTATCAAAAAACTAAAGTGCTCTACCTGCTGTAAGTTTCTGCAGCAGGACAAGTATTTAACTGTAGACATTGAGCAGACCTCTCCATTGTTTCATGGATAAATTACACTCGGCTACTCGACCGTGGTGGCTTAAAATACCCAACACATTCTTTAACAGTTTTAAGTCTTATGGCCCACGCCCGAGTGATTACCGGGGCCCAAATTTGGGGTGTAAAGAATGGAATCACTGTTACCTGCCATGCATGTCGTAAGAGGCGACTAAGGAGGTTTGGCTGAAATCGGATGCACGTGTCTAAACATGTAGAAGTCTAGCCGTTTGAGGCCTACCAAACCAATGTGCAACGTATATACGTTCTTGGCAAGATCAAACTTATCACAAGAGTGATTAAAATTGGTCGTAAGAACGAACGCAAAGAAGAAGAAGAAGAAGTCTTATAAGCTACCTTGTTGTTCAATCACTAATCTCTTCAGTTTATGAACAACAGTTTTTAAATTCACCCAACCACAAGGAAATTGTGATGGACACTGTGACAGCTAATTTTATTCATTACTTCAAGGAAGACAAAACTGTTTGTGTAGCTTGTGGTTGTTCAATAACAGATGTTTTGGTGAGGACCATTCCAACACTGGCAAATATTTTCTTAAACAACTACAGGAAAACAAAATATGACATAGAGAAATTCGAACAAGCTAGCACAGTCATAAAAAACAAAGCTGGAAATTTAAATAGCTAAAAATTAATCCGGAAGAATAAAATGGTTTACATGTATATAATAATATCCAATTTGTACATAACAATTATTTGTGATGTAACAACTTGAACATCTATATTATGCCTTTTGAGAGTGTACACCGAGTTAGTGTGGAAACAGTGCTCTATATAAAGAAATAGATAAGTGTTTGGTTCATTTACCACAGACAGAGAACTACACTCAGATCATATAAATTAAGATTCTTCTGGTGAAAATGTTTGAGGTTCATTCGTTTACAAAAGGTAAGTGTGTTTTAATTTTTGTTTCAAATGCCGTAGTTTTAAAATCTCATTAATAAGTTGCAATCTTTTTATATACCTTCTATAACAATCGATTGTATGTAGTAATAATAATAATTCCTCTCGTACCGTTATACGCTAAAGGTCTACAATTTATCGTTGTATGTACAAGGGTAAAATATAAACAATGTAAATACGCTCAATTTTTGGCCTCCTATCTTAGTTTAGCTAAATATTCATAATCATGATAGTCGGCCGGTAGTTGTGACGTCATGAGGAATATTAGGTCAGTAAATTGGCCTGTTAATTTAAGTTGGTCATGGTCTGTCCGGAGTTCTGTGACGTCAGTTCAGTAACCAATAACAACAGGTCATCAGATTGCATTCTGGGCTAATGGCTTGCAGGAGCACATTGACATAGTCGCGGGTTAGAGCGTTGTCTTCTTCATACTCTAGATCGCAATGTCATCTTCACAGCACAAACACGCTTCAGTTAACTCTGACATGTTGAGTTAGGAAAGCGAAGATGAAAACAAATGTCAACACACACCATACAAGAGGTCAAGTTTTGCATATACCATACAAAAAGGTCAAGTTTTGTTAAGAAAGTGTTTATCTTTGCATAATAGAGTTATGCTGATTTTACTTTCAATTTCTGAATCCTCAAAATCAGGGACGTGATGTTTGCTACAAGCAGTTTGTGTGAGTGTGTGTGTGTGTGTGTGTGTGTGTGAATAACTGCGGTCATCATCATCAGGTGCCGTACCGGCTGGCGTGGGCGATCATGGATCTCCCAAATCTCATCTTTGGTGTTTGCTATCATCTCTCAGATATTGACGTTCTACCGTGCCACAAGTCAGGCCATCCAAAATTTTCTCTCTCTGTCTCCTGTCTCGTCTACCCTCGATTTTACCGAGTTGTCACAATGTGTTCTAAACCTCCCTCCTCATCACATGCCCGAAAAATTATAACTGCCTCTTTCTTATATTGATGATACGCTTTCTCTGTGTCTTGATCTCATTCAACACCTCAACATTAGTCATTTTAGCAGTCCATGGATTCTCATCATTCTTCTATAAAACCACATCTCTGTTGCCCTCAGAGATTTTTCGATCTGTGTGGTTTTTTTACCAGCTCGCATCCGTATGTCAGTATTGGTTCTATGTAGCACTGAATAACTCGCATTCTGATCGCAGCTGACAAGGACTTGTTGCAGATAATACTTCTCATTTTCAGGAACGATGTTTTCACTTGTCCTATTCTGCTCTTTATTTCTGATCGGCATCTCCCATCTGATGTTACCATGACTCCGAGATATTTCTGATCGGCATCTCCCATCTAATGTACCATGACTCGAGATATTTCTGATCGGCATCTGCCATCTATGTTCACCATGACTCAGATATTTCTGATCGCATCTCCCATCTAATGTTACCAGGACTCGAGATATTTCTGATCAGCATCTCCCATCTAATGTTTACAGGACTCGAGATATTTCTGATCGCATCTCCCATCTAATGTTACCATGACTCCAGATATTTCTGATCGCATCTGCCATCTAATGTTACCAGGACTCCGAGATATTTCTGATCGGCATCTCCCATCTAATGTTACCAGGACTCCGAGATATTTCTGATCGGCATCTCCCATCTAATGTTACAGGACTCGAGATATTTCTGATCGGCATCTCCCATCTAATGTTACAGGACTCGAGATATTTCTGATCGCATCTCCCATCTAATGTTACCATGACTCCGAGATATTTCTGATCGGCATCTCCCATCTAATGTTACCATGACTCCGAGATATTTCTGATCGGCATCTCCCATCTAATGTTACCATGACTCCGAGATATTTCTGATCGGCATCTGCCATCTAATGTTACCAGGACTCCGAGATATTTCTGATCGGCATCTCCCATCTAATGTTACCAGGACTCCGAGATATTTCTGATCGGCATCTCCCATCTAATGTTACCAGGACTCCGAGATATTTCTGATCGGCATCTCCCATCTAATGTTACCATGACTCCGAGATATTTCTGATCGGCATCTGCCATCTAATGTTACCAGGACTCAGATATTTCTGATCGCATCTCCCATCTAATATTACCAGGACTCGAGATATTTCTGATCATCTCCCATCTAATATTACCAGGACTCAGATATTTCTGATCGGCATCTCCCATCTAATGTTACCATGACTCCGAGATATTTCTGATCGGCATCTGCCATCTAATGTTACCATGACTCCGAGATATTTCTGATCAGCATCTCCATCTAATGTTACCATGACTCGAGATATTTCTGATCAGCATCTGCCATCTAATGTTACCATGACTCGAGATATTTCTGATCGGCATCTGCCATCTAATGTTACCAGGACTCCGAGATATTTCTGATCGGCATCTACCATCTAATGTTACCATGACTCGGATATTTCTGATCGGCATCTCCCATCTAATGTTACAGGACTCCGAGATATTTCTGATCGGCATCTCCCATCTAATGTTACCATGACTCCGAGATATTTCTGATCGGCATCTCCCATCTAATGTTAACAGGACTCCGAGATATTTCTGATCGGCATCTCCCATCTAATGTTACCAGGACTCCGAGATATTTCTGATCGCATCTCCATCTAATTTACCAGGACTCCGAGATATAGCTGGGGTAGTCATGTATTAAATATATCTTTCATGTGATTACTATCGTGACTATTGCAGCCAAGTCAGATCCTGGCCTTCTCTGTCGCGTATTGTTTCAGTTAACAAACAGGAGAACAGACGAATTGCGAGTAATTGACGCTAGAAAGTCCATGCTTCGTGGAGATGGGAACCCCATAAACATTGGTAGTAATTCATCTAGGAGAAGGTAAACTCTTGATTTCAAACCGTCGCTGTCTTGCGGCGTTACCCATTATGGGGAAGTAAACCCATGATTTGAGGAGTAGCCCCAGAAATCATATTCGGACTAGAGTCAATAAGACTGGAACATACAGGCCATGTTATCGGTGTTCTACACCTTCTGTGACGTCACTAACAGCAAACTGTATCGATCTTGCAGTTTTATTGAAGTTATCGCTCTTGGAGAGGTCGTGGAAACTGCTGCGGCAACATAGATCATCACAAGCAGGTCAAATATCGTCTGGCGTCCAGCTGGAAACATGCTCTGAGACATCTGGAAGGTAGACTAAGACAACTTGCTGACATAACGTGACAGGAGGAAGCTGAAATAAAATCCATCATTTGACTCTACAGTCATTGTCTCTGAAGACTAACACGATTCTATCATCCTTATTCTACTCTGTTATGTAAATGAGACAAGTAAGAATTCTATAGTTTAGTATTGTACTCTGTTATGTAAATGAGACAAGTAAGTATCCATGGGGGTAGGCAGGAGATGATAGGGATAGTACCTCACGGTGAGAGACAGTCGCGTCCTTTTTAGGGCGGCCTGGAGCCTGTTGGTTCCCACTCCTGCCCAGCTCGCGTATGGCTTCTCGAGTCTGCTGTACCAGCAGCGCCACCGCCAGGCAACGCTTCGACAGCTGGCAAAACTACGTAGAGCAAAACTCAAAGAGTCTCCCTTCTACAGTACACACAGGCTGCCGGCAGAAAGGCGGAAGATTGACGATGTCACAACGGCTTCGAAGGCGGAGCTGGAACAACCTGGTATCGGCTCAGGGCACACCAGAGATCATCATGGTTAAGTGGCCAGAACCAATCAGACAGCAATGGCAAACTACTGATTGTATGTTGCCAAGAACTGATCAGAACATGAAATTAACTAAAACTCAAAGATCTGATGGCGGGTCTCCCAGGCCAGTCAGACCAATTCTGCGAACTGGGGAAGAGAAAGATGGCAGATCAAGTACAAGTAAATGTGATGACTGCCATATATGCGGAGAACATCATGGGAATGTAAAGACGATGCCACTATGTGATTACGACCCTCTCACTATAGGCGGAAAAATTCATACCAGGCTAGATACGCAGACGATACAGTATTATTATCCACCAGCAAAGAGGGTTTGGAAAACCTAATCATGACGACCAAGAAACATAGTGAAGACCAACATCTATATTTGAATACACAAAAACAAAAATGATGTCACTGACAAAGCAAAAGGCTCACCTAACATCCAAATAAACAATGAAGAACTCCAATGTGTCGAGAGCTACGAATATCTGGGCTCAATAATTAACAATAACGGCGACTGCTCCAAAGAAGATCTCAAGAAGATTGCAATGCAATCAAGAAGCTAAACATCAATGAAGAACATGTGCAAAGCAACAGCAAAATATTAAAATTAAAAATATTGAGAGCATGCATTTTCCAGTGGCTACTTATGGTTGTGAATCATGGACTATTACACAAAATTAAGAACGAAAATCAGTCCTTCGAAACTAAATGCTACAGAAAGATCCTACGAATATCATGGACTGAAAAATGAAAGAACACTGATATCCTGAAAGAACTAAATGTTCAAGAGAATTGACTGATAAACAACTTACTATACAGAAAAATTACATACTTTGGTCACATCAAGCTGGAAAGAACAATACTAGAGGGCAGAGTACCAGGACGCAGAGGTAGACCAAGAAGAAGATGGCTACAAGATATTAAGAAATCATGGATATGATCATCGACGAAGCGGGTGAACTGGCAAGAGACAGAGTGAATTTCAGATGTGCTGCAAAGAGAGCAAGTCCTATAAAAGATATATCCATGATGATGAAGAACCCACAGTTTAGTATTGTACTCTGTTATGTAAATAAGACAAGTAAGAATTCTATAGTTTAGTATTGTACTCTGTTATGTAAATGAGACAAGTAAGAATCCTATAGTTTAGTAATCTACTCTGTTATGTAAATGAGACAAGTAAGAATCCTATAGTTTAGTATTGTACTCTGTTATGTAAATGAGACAAGTAAGAATCCTATAGTTTAGTAATCTACTCTGTTATGTAAATGAGACAAGTAAGAATTCTATAGTTTAGTATTCTACTCTGTTATGTAAATGAGACAAGTAAGAATCCTATAGTTTAGTATTGTGCTCTGTTATGTAAATGAGACAAGTAAGAATTCTATAGTTTAGTATTCTACTCTGTTATGTAAATGAAACAAGTAAGAATTCTATAGTTTAGTATTGTACTCTGTTATGTAAATGAGACAAGTAAGAATTCTATATTTTAGTATTGTCTCTGTTATGTAAATGAGACAAGTAAGAATTCTATAGTTTAGTATTGTACTCTGTTATGTAAATGAGACAAGTAAGAATTCTATAGTTTAGTATTGTACTCTGTTATGTAAATGAGACAAGTAAGAATCCTATAGTTTAGTTTTTGGTACTCTGTTATGTAAATGAGACAAGTAAGAATTCTATAGTTTAGTATTCTACTCTGTTATGTAAATGAGACAAGTAAGAATTCTATAGTTTAGTAATGTAAATAATTATATCACCTTGGTGGGAGTGCTGATCTACAGTGACATAATCATTACCTACGATTGATTGTACGAATGACCTACGGACCGGTTCCTACGCAGCCTCCACGTGTACTGGTAATGGTGTAAACAATAATATCCTATGATACTGGTGTCTATGATGTGTTTTATATAGAACCATCGTTTTGTATCCCGTGTTGTTCCTGTGTTCTTTGCTTCCTTCCTTTCGTTCACTTGAAATATTTTCTATACATTCAATGTTGTCTCTTTATATACTTACTGTCTTTGTAGCTCCCCAGAGGTCCGTGTAGTTTTCTGTCGAGTGTTGTTTCGTTAGTCAGTGAGTTTGCTCCAGTATATCATATTCAGGACAATCTTGAAGTATGTACCCTGCGGTCTGATGTGCCTGTCCCCATGTACACATGGCTGAATTGCCAATTGTCCCTTGCTGATAAAGGCCTTTAGTCGAAATGTTTGCTATCTTTTTCTTTCTTTTTCTTTACTAATTTGTCAAACTAGCTTACTTTGTGTTTCGTATCTAATGTTTGGGAAGATATTGTAGTTTCAAGATAGGTTTTCCACTATGTTCTCAGTGTTCTTCACATTCAGTGTGCGTAGTATGTTCAAATTTCGTTTTGTCTGCAGATTTTCTACTGCACGGAGAAAGTTTATTATTTTCAACCGATTTCTTTGGGACTAGAGAATTTTGTTACACATTATGTGCTTTTTTCTTTCTGGTAAAATAAAAAAAAAAAAAAGATCTATTTGTCTCATCTATCCTCCATATATGTGGCCTTTTCGTCTTTACAGACAGGGCAATTGGCAAATGTTTTACTGTGACAATTTCCGAGGTTTCTCTTTCTCTCTTGTCTTCCAGCTCATGCATAAGTCTCCTCTCAAAGACTATGGACCTTACCAAAATTGCTTTCCACACACCTGTCACCAGCTAGTTTTCACATGTGCTGGGACCTTGAAAAGTTCTTCATTGAGGCCTTGCAAACATATTTATACCTGAGTAGCGGTATGCCCTGGTGCCTCTTCCCCCAGCTCACAGAACAACATTTGTTTTGGTATGCGACAAGTTTCCATTCTTCTCCAAGCACCAACCAAAACGTGTGATTCTTACATTTCACTTACTTGGTATCTAATTAAAGGTTGTGAATTATGGACACATTTCTTTTATTATGTTTAGAATTGTGGACACATTTCTTTTATTATGTTTAGAATTGTGGACATTTTTTTTTATTATGTTTAAATTGTGGACACATTTCTTTTATTATGTTTAGAATTGTGGGCACATTTCTTTTATTATGTTTAGAATTGTGGACACATTTCTTTTTTTATGTTTAAATTGTGGACACATTTCTTTTTTTTATGTTTATAATTGTGGACACATTTCTTTTATTATGTTTAGAATTGTGGACACATTTCTTTTATTATGTTTAGAATTGTGGACACATTTCTTTTATTATGTTTAAATTCTGGACACATTTCTTTTATTATGTTTAGAATTGTGGACACATTTCTTTTATTATGTTTAGAATTGTGGACACATTTCTTTTATTATGTTTAAATTGTGGACACATTTCTTTTATTATGTTTAAATTGTGGACACATTTCTTTTATTATGTTTAGAATTGTGGACACATTTCTTTTATTATGTTTAAATTGTGGACACATTTCTTTATTATGTTTAAATTGTGAACACATTTCTTTTATTATGTTTAAATTGTGGACACATTTCTTTTATTATGTTTAAAATTGTGAACACATTTCTTTTATTATGTTTAGAATTGTGAACACATTTCTTTTATTATGTTTAGAATTGTGGACACATTTCTTTTATTATGTTTAGAATTGTGGACACATTTCTTTTTATGTTTAAATTGTGGACACATTTCTTTTATTATGTTTAAATTGTGGACACATTTCTTTTATTATGTTTAGAATTGTGGACACATTTCTTTTATTATGTTTAGAATTGTGGACACATTTCTTTTATTATCTTTAGAATTGTGGACAAATTTCTTTTATTATGTTTAGAATTGTGGACACATTTCTTTTTTTATGTTTAAATTGTGGACACATTTCTTTTATTATGTTTAAATTGTGGACACATTTCTTTTATTATCTTTAAATTGTGGACACATTTCTTTTATTATGTTTAAATTGTGGACACATTTCTTTTATTATGTTTAAATTGTGGACACATTTCTTTTATTATGTTTAGAATTGTGGACACATTTCTTTTATTATGTTTAGAATTGTGGGCACATTTCTTTTTATTTTTTTAAATTGTGGACACATTTTTATTTTATTTAGAATTGTGGACACATTTCTTTTATTATGTTTAAATTGTGCATTTCTTTTATTATCTTTAAATTGTGGACACATTTCTTTTATTATGTTTAGAATTGTGGACACATTTCTTTTATTATGTTTAGAATTGTGGACACATTTCTTTTATTATGTTTAAATTGTGGACACATTTCTTTTATTATGTTTAAATTTTGAACACATTTCTTTTATTATATTTAGAATTGTGGACACATTTCTTTTATTATCTTTAAATTGTGGACACATTTCTTTTATTATGTTTTGAATTGTGGACACATTTCTTTTATTATATTTAAATTGTGGACACATTTCTTTTATTATGTTTAAATTGTGGACACATTTCTTTTATTATGTTTAGAATTGTGGACACATTTCTTTTATTATCTTTAGAATTGTGGACACATTTCTTTTATTATGTTTAGAATTGTGAACACATTTCTTTTATTATGTTTAGAATTGTGGACACATTTCTTTTATTATGTTTAAATTGTGGACACATTTCTTTTATTATATTTAAATTGTGGACATTTCTTTTATTATTTTAGAATTGTGGACACATTTCTTTATTATCTTTAAATTGTGGACACATTTCTTTTATTATGTTTAGAATTGTGGACACATTTCTTTTATTATGTTTAAATTTTGGACATTTCTTTTATTATCTTTAAATTGTGGACACATTTCTTTTATTATATTTAAATTGTGGACACATTTCTTTTATATATTTAAATTGTGGACACATTTCTTTTATTATATTTAAATTGTGACATTTCTTTTATTATGTTTAAATTGTGGACACATTTCTTTTATTATGTTTAAATTGTGGACACATTTCTTTTATTATTTTAAATTATGGACACATTTCTTTTATTATATTTAAATTGTGGACACATTTCTTTTTTTATGTTTAGAATTGTGGACACATTTCTTTTATTATGTTTAAATTGTGGACACATTTCTTTTATTATATTTAAATTGTAGACACATTTCTTTTATTATGTTTAGAATTGTGGACACATTTCTTTTATTATGTTTAGAATTGTGGACACATTTCTTTTATTATGTTTAAATTGCGGAAAATTTCTTTTATTATGTTTAGAATTGTGGACACATTTCTTTTATTATCTTTAGAATTGTGGACACATTTCTTTTATTATGTTTAGAATTGTGGACACATTTCTTTATTATGTTTAAATTGTGGACACATTTCTTTTATTATCTTTAAATTGTAGACACATTTCTTTTATTATATTTAAATTGTGGACACATTTCTTTTATTATGTTTAGAATTGTGGACACATTTCTTTTATTATGTTTAAATTGTGGACACATTTATTTTATTATGTTTAAATTGTGGACACATTTCTTTTATTATGTTTAAATTGTGAACACATTTCTTTATTATTTAGAATTGTGAACATTTCTTTTTTTATATTTAGAATTGTGGACATTTCTTTTATTATATTTAGAATTGTGGACACATTTCTTTTATTATATTTAAATTGTGGACACATTTCTTTATTATGTTTAGAATGTGGACACATTTCTTATTATGTTTAGAATTGTGGACACATTTCTTTTATTATGTTTAAATTGTGGAAAATTTCTTTTATTATGTTTAAATTGTGGACACATTTCTTTTATTATGTTTAAATTGTGGACACATTTCTTTTATTATGTTTAGAATTGTGGACACATTTCTTTTATTATTTAGAATTGTGGACACATTTCTTTTATTATGTTTAAATTGTGGACACATTTCTTTATTATGTTTAGAATTGTGGACACATTTCTTTTATTATGTTTAGAATTGTGGACACATTTCTTTTATTATGTTTAGAATTGTGGACACATTTCTTTTATTATGTTTAAATTGTGGACACATTTCTTTTATTATATTTAGAATTGTGGACACATTTCTTTTATTATATTTAAATTGTGGACATTTCTTTTATTATCTTTAAATTGTGGACACATTTCTTTTATTATATTTAAATTGTGGGCACATTTTTTTTATTATGTTTAGAATTGTGGACACATTTCTTTTATTATGTTTAGAATTGTGGACACATTTCTTTTATTATATTTAAATTGTGGACACATTTCTTTTATTATGTTTAGAATTGTGGACACATTTCTTTTATTATGTTTAGAATTGTGGACACATTTCTTTTATTATATTTAAATTGTGGACATTTCTTTTATTATGTTTAGAATTGTGGACACATTTCTTTTATTATGTTTAATTGTGGACATTTCTTTTATTATATTTAGAATTGTGGACACATTTCTTTATTATCTTTAGAATTGTGGACACATTTCTTTTATTTTGTTTAGAATTGTGGACACATTTCTTTTATTATATTTAGAATTGTGGAGACATTTCTTTTATTATGTTTAGAATTGTGGACACATTTCTTTTATTATCTTTAGAATTGTGGACACATTTCTTTTATTATCTTTAGAATTGTGGACACATTTCTTTTTTTATATTTAAATTGTGGACACATTTCTTTTATTATTTTAGAATTGTGGACACATTTCTTTTATTATGTTTAAATTGTGGACACATTTCTTTTATTATATTTAGAATTGTGGACACATTTCTTTTATTATGTTTAAATTGTGGACACATTTCTTTTATTATGTTTAGAATTGTGGACACATTTCTTTTATTATGTTTAGAATTGTGGACACATTTCTTTTATTATTTTAGAATTGGGACACATTTCTTTTTTTATATTTAGAATTGTGGAACATTTCTTTTATTATCTTTAGAATTGATTAACTAGTTTTCAAGTTATGATGACTCAAAGATGATGTAATCTTCTTCATGGATAGTTTCGATTTTGTTCGAAAATTGACAATTCATCCTTTTTACATCATAACTTTGTCAAAAAGTATTAACGAATCAAATGTTTTTTCATATCTGTTT
>JADZMA010000463.1:0-34557 GCA_020796225.1 Arion vulgaris
TAAATATAAAATTTGATAAGAAGACCCTTTAAAAGTAAAAACAAAATCCAGATGTCATTGATGCTGTTCGCCCTCATGTGTGTGATGTGAGCGAGTCTCAGACACTGGAACGAATTTAACCCTTTAGGAGTTGATTTTGGGACCATGCCAGACTTCATCGGGTAGATAAAGATATACCTACTAATCAACTTCATGGGTACGGTTGCAAATGGACTTTGGGATGGCTAATGTATGGGAGGACAGAGTACGCATTGGAATGCCCAATGTACCATAACGTCGATCACGTAACATAACATAAACAAAATTTCCCATTGAATGGAAACATTTGAGTTTTGACATACTCACTAACCCCAACACTAACCACAAAGTACCACCGTTCTAACACACACAAATAATAGCCTCTGGTGTGCGGAGGTGACTGTAGAGTCCAATTTTAGAACAGAACTCGACCACAGGTGGGGCAACAGGATCAAGGTTAGACAGTGCGTGTTGTGTGCTCTGTCTTTTCGCGCGCTGTTTTCTCGGACCAACAAACGATGATTCTCAGCTATCGGTCCTCTTTTGTAACCCCACATTTGGTGATCTTGCGCAAGGGATTCCCTAGCACGTATTGTCATATAAAACAACACAACTCACACACACACACACCCACACAGACATATAGGTGTATGTAGTTGAGGGTTGATAAACATTATCTGAAAATCAAACCAAGGCAAATTTCCCTTTTTTTCTTTTTGTTCTAGCTGGTTTAGAAAAAAATTTGTCCTGACGCGAGCTTTAACAAAATATTTAAATGTATTTTTTTAAATATGGTTTTCACTAGAGCACGTGTTATGAATTATCTGTCCTATTCTAATATAAATTCTACAGAATAAATCAAATGAATATAGGAATAATAGTATATTTAACGCTGTAGTTTGTGAGGTGGCTTATCGACAAATTTGGTACTGGCAGACGCCTTTTTAACCGTTGCTATACCTTTGTTAAAGTCTATATGTAGTGTTCTGAGTTATCCGTCAGGTTTCTTGTATCGTTTTTCCTGGGTAAAGACCTTTTGGGAAACTTTCTGTGTATTGTCATTGTTTTTGTATTTGTAAAACTACAGAACTTGTTATTATGGCCATACTGCAGACTCTGAGTGGTTACGAGGCCCAAATTTGGGGTGTAAAAAATAGAACCACTGTTACCGCCACGATGTCGTAAGAGACGTCTAAGGAGGTGATGAAATGATGCATTTTACGAAACGGATAAGTCATGGTTTAAATTCACCAAACCAATGTGCAACGTATACACGTTCTGGCAAAGATCAAACATATCACAAAGAGTGATTAAAATTGTCAAAGAACGAACGCAAAAAAAGGTATTTAAAAACGGCTTATCTAGTGTTTTATCGTAATGTTGTTAGTCCATTATTTATTATGAGAAAAAAAATCCCAGCGCAAGTAACGGAATATCTAATACATTTATGAACATCATATAAATTAACCAATTAAAAAAATTTTGAGTTTACAAAATATAAGTGTTATAGAAGAGTCCTCCGTAAATAATGGACAGATAATAACGTGAATAATGTCAAAATACAACAGACTCCAGAATTCAAATATCTCAGGAGTATATTCACAGCAGATGGAAAGATGGACAGAGAAATCGAGACTAGATGCTGAAAAAACCAGTGACATACCAACTGCCACCACTATTAAAACATCCAAGCATTAACATGGCAGTCAAACGACTACCGATAAACTGATTTTTATTCCAACTTCAGCATAGTCCAAACATAGCCCCTGACTACACACAAGAAAGAAAGATTACAAATTGAAATGAGATGTCTACGAAAAGCTGTCAACGTTACAAGGAGAGATAGAGTGAGAAACGAGAATATCAGAAGTATTGTTGGTACTATCCCAGCATACAGTACATCGAGAAGCAAAGACTCAAGTGGTTCGGCATTTAATGAGAATGGAACCACATTTACTACCATCACGTGCCTACAAAATGATACCAGGGCAGAACACGAGACACCCAAGAACATGATGGATAGATAATTTCCCAGAGCCCCTTTAAAAGCATTTACTGAAACATAAAACACCGGGAAAAGATAGAAAACTAATTTCCCCCCATGATGTTTCAAAATGGGGTTTAAAGATAAGATAAGATAAGAAGAAAAGAAAAAATAACAAAAACATCTATGAATGAAACAAAATCAAAGAAAAACTGGTTAATGCTATAAAAAAATATGAAACAAAAAATATTTTGGACATATACAAAAACACACGAACTTTGGGGAAAGAGTTTGGAAGCAAACACCCCAAACAAAGAAGAAAAAAGGGGAAGACCAAGGAGAAGAGGGTTTTTAGAATTTTTGGTTTAAAAAGGCATGACGGGGCAGGGGCCCTTTCTGGGCCCTTTGAGAGGAAATTAGAATTAGTGTTAGAAGGGCGTCACTAGGACAAGCATTTGACGATGAGAAAAATTGGTTGGGCGTAAGGATTGTATTGGAGGCCCACCGGGGTGGAGCCGACACGAACCCAAGCCTACCGGGTTCAAACCCCACAGGGCAATTTTGGGAAAAAATTTCGGGTTTTTACAAGAGGTAAAATAGCCCCACTGTTCAACGCCCTTTTGGGATAACGTTTTTTGATTTTTGAGATTGTATTTACAAATATCGGACCCAATGTTTATCTTTAAAACAGCCAATCGTTTCACAAACTATTCAATTTTTCAAAACTATTCAATCTTTTCACAAACTATTCAATTTTTTCCAAACATTCAATTTTTTCAAAACTTTTCAAGTTTTCCCCAAACATTAAACTTTTAAAAACTATTCAATTTTTTCCCAAACTATTCAACTTTCCAAACATTCAATCTTCCACAAACTATTCAATCTTCCCATCAAACTATTCAATTTTCCATCAAACTATTCAATCTTGCCATCAGACTATTCAATCTTGCCATCAAACTATTCAATTTTTCCATCAAACTATTCAATTTTTTGCCATCAGACTATTCAATTTTGCCATCAAACTATTCAATCTTCCCATCAAACTATTAACTTGCCAAAAACTATTCAATTTTTGCCATCAAACTATTCAATCTTGCCATCAAACTATTCAATTTCCCATCAAACAATCAACAACGTTAAATGTTTAAGTGTGTTGTCTGTCAAGGGTTTAAATCGGTCCCCGGTCCGAATGTCTTAGGTCGAATCGACCGTTAGCTCTTTAAGGTGTATTTTTCCAGAGCCCCCTGGGATTATTGTCGGAGTTTTGGGCCCGTTTTGGGCAACCCCTCGGAGATGAGGGCCTTTTGCAGGGGGGCTGAGCCATAGGGGGAAAACCCGGGGCAATGAAAAAACCTTCAGCTTTATTCATTTTATAAAATTTTTTAAAATTTAACTGTTGCACAAATAAAAAGCTGTCGAAAAATTATCAATCCCATCTCAACTTTTTCCCCCAGAGTACAAAACCAAAATGGAAGAATAACTAATGAAATTCAAAAAGATGCAACAAAGCAAATAAAATGATGGGGCAATGGGCCCCAATTTTAAGATGCAACACGTCACCAGAACACAAAAGAGCAATGTTAACACTATTTTTCTCCCACATTATTTTTTCCGGGCCAAACCTGACGCTGACAACAAACAAAGAAGAAACAGTCCCAAAATAAGGGTTCTAGAATTGGGGGGAAAAGAAGAAAAAGTTAGTAAGAACAAAAAAAGTGGGTACAACATCAGTACTAGTTATCAAGAAACAACAAATTAAATGGTTCGGTCAGGCAGATTAAATCAGACAGTGCACCCCAAAGAGCAATGCTGTCGATACAATGGGTAAAAGAAAAGGGGGCCCCACGAAAAAGATGGACCCAGAGATAAAGAGGGACGAAAGAGACATTTAGAAGGCATACTAGGGGTTTTAAAATCTCTTCCTGCCCTTTGCGCTGTGAGGCATACAGGATTGGAGAAAAAAAAGAAAGAAAGAAGTACACAAGTGTTTTATTTACATAACAAAGTTGTTATTAGTTTGTTCCTTCGTAAAGGGGGCACATGGGGCAGAGTTTTTTGACCCCCAGGATGCGGTTCGTTGCTGAATTTGGGAGATTTTGATGGTTACATCCAAAAGTTTATTTTTGGGATTTTTCATCGAAATGTGGTTTTAGGTGAATAAAAAAAGAGTCAGCTAATTTTGGGAAATTTTAAGGCGTAAAAGAGGAAGGCAAGATATAATTAGTAAGAAATTGCATTATTGAAAAACGAGTTCCCGAATTTAAAATTATTGTTGTTCCCATTTTAAAATGGGAGGTTTCTATTCTGGAATTTTATTTTTTAATGTAAGGGAAAAAAAGTTTGGGTTATCTTGTAGTGTAAATTAGAAACAAAGTATGTAGTTTCAAAATACAAAAAAAATAACAATACCACTAATGTTTCGAAAAAAGGTTTTTATAAAAAGCAGTGCCGACTCACTCTTTTTTTTGGGGGACAAAAATTTTTGGGAAAATCAGGTTTTGGGTAGAATTATTTTTTAATCCATTACATAATAAATAAGTTGCACATTATTTTTGTGGCCCCCCTCTCCCCCCAATGACAAGCCCAGGAAGGATACAACAGAAGTGACGAATTTCTTTTTTTCAAGAACTACATATAAAATTAAAAAAATATCATTTACGGGACTGTGGAATAACCCCAGTTTTTAACGCTTTTTGTGATTTTTCAGGCATTATTACGTTCAGTAGTTTCCATTGCTTGAAGGGGGGGCCATCGCCTTTGTTCCAGGAAATCAAACTACAAAAAAACCGTCCGCAGCGTGATCGAACTAAAAACGTCAGGGTTAATAAAAAACCCCAACGGATTAAAATGAAAATCTGTCTCAAAAAAGAATAAGAATTAAAAGCAAAGCTAGAAGAAAAATGGATAAGCAATAAAATCAAGTAAAATATAACACATATACATTGAACATATACACATATAGAAAGAATTTTGGGAAGAGAAAGATTGAGAAGATAGGAATGAGGGATGAGTCCATGGGGTTTTCCCTACTTGTAGTATCGTTTTCGCTGGGGGGAATGGGGGGATATGTGGAATTTAAGGGGAAGCTAGTATCGTTAAAAAACGTTCAAGTTGGTTTTTTATTTTTTCCCATAGAAAACCATTGACCTTACCGTGAATTAAACCCGGGGTAACCCTTTCCCTTTGAGGTCGGGGGGGCAGCCTTGCTATAGCCCAGGGGACAACCCCAGGTATTTACCAGATAAGAAAAGGGGGGACTATATTTTTAAAGATCTCTTAAGAAATCCATTACTGTAAGACAGACATTTAATGAAAAAATTTAAATATTTAGAAAATAATAAACTTGAGATAGGGTAAAAATAAATTTTTATTTTAACAAATGATCATGGTTTTTTTTCATTTTTGGTTTTATTCATATTTAATACAGTTTAAGAAAATTCAATGTAGAAGCTAAAAATGATTAACAAAGTATTGCAGAACAACAGTTGCATTATAATGTAAACATATTATAATAAACAATATACATTTCTAACAGACAAAAAGTTGTTTTTAACTGTAGTACACTTTGTTGTTCTTTTATATATGTCCATCTTACTTAGATCATTGATATGAATGATAAATATTGTAAACAATTATAAAACAATTACTTGTAGTTTTTAAGTACCCTTCCGTTTATACATTTTATGGAATTTGAAGACATACAGCAAATTATATCAGATGAACTGAAAAAAAAAGCACATGCAAAATTCAAAATTTGTTTAAAAATTGTTTTTTAAAATTTTTGAGATTTTGATGTAAAATAAGGTTTTGAAAGTTTTAATTGATGAAACTTAATGGAAAATTAATTTTCCCTTTTTGAAGAACTGACTTTTTATATTACATTTTTTTTAATTGTTTTAAAATCATTAGAAATGGGGGTAATGTTTTGAAATAATGCTTGCCCTTTACATCCATTTGAAAATACCACTAAATTCATCAAACAATGTTTTACAAAAACCCTTTAAAAATATGGATAAGGAGCCTTTGCTGTTAAAAACCCGAAATTTTGTTCAATTTTGGGGAAAGAGCCTCTGTACAGCATAAACAAATGTCAAAAGGGAATAGTTTAGATGGGGTTTTAGCCCCCCCCACCAAATTGAATGTATAGTTTCAATTCTGGGTGAACATCAAATGTCAGTGTTTTTCCATTTTTAGCAAGGCCTCATGAAAAAATTGAGTTTTCCACTGATCTTTTGAACATTCCCAAAAATATACTAATGATTCCCCATTTACAAAAGCAACTCAATCATTAGGATAATGTAAAACACTTTTTCTACATGACTGAACCACTTCAAAAAACATCCCCTTATCACCCCCATGACCAAGCTTCAGCAAAGTTAGAATTAAAATGACCAAGACAAGATTGAACAAATAGGGAGTAAATCTTCAATTTTTTTCTGTTTCCAATTTGTTTCACTGATACTAGAAAAAGGGAAAAGACAATTAAATATTCACCAAAAGGGGTTCTAAGTTATCATTTGCAATTTTCCCAGATGAATTCACATTGGGAAAAGGGAATATCAGCCAGTTCAATCAAACAGAAGAATGCGAAAGAGAATATTTCCCCTGGTTTTGGAAGTAGGCAACTTGCCCCCTTCAGTCAACCACAACAAAATTTTTCAAAAAAGAAACACCCCCGTTTAATTAAATAGTGGATTAGAAAAAAACTATTCCTTTTCCGGGAAATTTTCTTTTAACATTCATAACCACCATCTCCAAATCCAATGAAATCGCTGTTTATTCCCAGGAACCTCAAAGCTGCAATATTGTATACTGAAAATTGGGTGTGAAAATTTTTGCATCCTATACTTGAGGGGGAAAGGGTTACAGTTTAAAATTGGGCAACTTTACAATACCCGACGCTCATTTTTATAAGTTTTTTAAATGTGAAAAGAAGCACTTGCTATTTGGGAGAATTATACAATTTGAGATTGATGTTTTTTTCAGAAGAACCTTGTTGGGGGGTATAAATGCCCTGTCTTTCTGGTTCAGCCAATTTTCCACAGAATTTAAAAGATGACGAGCTAAAAAAATATTTTTTTCCAGAATCCGGGGTTTTCTATATATGTACTGGTTTTTTTAAGGATTTAAAATTTTGGTTAACAATTGTTTTTTAATTGCCAGAACTGTGAAACCGCACTTTTTTACACTGTTGATGATCTGAAGCAAGAAGATCCTCTGATGTCATCCGAAAAGGGAACTACCTCCCCGATAACCCAAAACTGAGGGAAAACAGAAAAAACCTGTACTGTTGTTCTGATTGCAGAGTTCAGCCCCACCGAACCACCCCCTGAGTATGTTCAAACTGATTTGATATGAATTTCATCCATTTGTACTGCCACAATCTTTTTCCAACTAGAAAGTTCATTTTTAAATTTCATTAGAGAATGGGCCCTACATTAGACAAGAATAAGGGGAAGTTAAATTTTTGGAGATGAGGGAGACATAATAAAAAAGATTTTTGAACTATGACAGGAGATTTTAAGAAACCATGGAAAAAAAATGTCCCTACTGAGCGTCTTCGTATTTGTCCTTTTGAAAAATTTTATGCCGATAAATTTAGGTTTTTCTGTATGTGTGTATTAGATCTTTTATAAAAAATTTAACAACAAAACTATAGCTTTTCAAAAATACTAATACTTTATGTTTGAGAATAAGGGTAGATTTGGAGGGGTCAGTAAATTTTCCCCGCTGTGACCACCTCTCGTTTTTGAAAAAATCCAATCAAGATATTTTCCAGACACTTGTTTATTTTTTACAAAACTTTTAACTATGTCTGGTAAAACATTTAATTACAGAAATGGGGGCACTGTTTGCTTTACATTTATAGTATCAAAAAAGACAAGTAAATATATCCCCATGTATGACCCCCCTTTTTATCTAAAAGTCTTTAACTTTTGTTATCTCCATTTAAAGTTGGAAAAATTTTATATTCAACAACCACCAGCGTTCTATTGTCATGTTTGGACGATTTTTACTTTTTTTTTTGGATCTTTTTGAGATTGTTTGTTGACCGATTGATGGCAACAGGAAAAAGAGATGGATAAGCAGTTTTTTTTTAAAAAGGGTGCCTGGGGTTATGTTTTTCCCCATTTATCTATAAATGATCAGACAAAAAAGTCACATGGGTGAAAATATTTCATTAAAACCTTTATTTTAATTGACCAGTTTTGGAATGATTTTCCTCGTCTCTCCTATCAGAATTTGTGGGGAATTTTAAAAACTCAATATTTTTGTCGAGCGTAGTTCTGATTTACATCCCGGAACAAACATTTTTCCAATTTTAAGAGAAAACAATATGCACAAATTTAATTTAAATCGCAAAAAGAACAAAAATTTTTTTATAAAATACAAGGATCAAAATCCATAAATAACAAGACACGTTTATTCATCGTTTACCGGGAAAAACAAATGTCAGACCACTTTGTTGATTTATATCCAGAAAACCCGCACTTTTTTCCCATTTAAGAGAAAACAAAAGACAAATTAATTTTAAAACTTGAATATATAACCAAAATTTTTTGTAGATAAATATACAAGGACTCAAACGAAAATAAAAGACACCACGTTCTATCGCTTACGACACAAAAAAAATTCAGACCACTTTACGGAAAAGATAATTAGAGCGCGGGCCTTATACTGGAGCCCCTATGGCTGGGAAAGTCAAAGGCCGAGAGGCGAACTCGTAAACGCTTGAAAACCCGACACTCACCGAAGGATAAAACCCGAGCAAAAAATTAGCGCTGAAGATTTACAAACCCAAGTAAGGCGATGAACGGTTTCCACGAATGTCAAAATGGGGGAAAACTGGGAAACCGTTCAAGGGGTCGCGGGGAGAACCCTGCCCCGCATGGAAAGGGACCGCAATCCATACGGCAGACGCCCACTATGTAATGAAAAAATTTATATTTTTGAACGAAAAAACTGAACCGAAACGTTATATAATCTGAGGCAGACGGTCGCCTTTATTAGAGAATCTGGCCTGAGTGGTTACCGAGTGTTCGAGTGGTTACCGAGTGGTTACGAGTGGTTACCAAGGGTTACCGAGTGGTTACCGGCGGGTTACAGTGGTTACCGGGCGGTTACCAAGGGTTACCGGTGGTTACCGAGGGTTACCGAGGGTTACCAGTGGTTACCGAGGGTTACCGGGTGGTTACAGCGGTTACTGCGGTGGCCAGTGGTTACCGAGTGGTTACGGCGGTTACCGAGTGGTTACCGAGCGGTTACCGAGTGGCTAGCGGTTACCGAGTGGTTACGGGCGGTTACCAAGTGGTTACCGGGTGGTTACCAAGTGGTTACGTGGTACGCAAACTTACGAGTGGTTGGCCAAGTGGTTACCGAGTGGTTACTGGGTGGTTACCAAGTGGTTACCTGAGTGAGCTACGAGGTTACTGGTGTACTGAGTGGTTACTGAGTGGTTACGGGCCCAAATTGGGGTGTAAAGAATAGAATCACTGTTACCTGCCATGCATGTCGTAAGAGGCAACTAGAGGTTTTGAAATCGATGCACATGTCTCAAGGTGTAGAAATATATGCTTAGGGCCTACAACATGTGCAATGTATACACGTTCTTGATAAAGATCAAACATATCACAAAGAGTGATTAAAATTGTCGTAAAGAACGAACGCGAAGAAGAAGAAGAAGAGAGAAACTGAAATCCCAATCTAGTGAGGAACACAGAAGAAGAAGAACTGAATGCTCATCTGACAACCAATGGCGGCTCGTCATTATGGGCGAGAGGCGGCCCACCAAAAACAATGTGTAGCTTGTATTTATTATTTAATAAATTAAAATATAACCTAACCCAAAGCCATGATTTTCCAAAATTTGGTTGGCTCACCAACAAAAACGATCACGAGCCGCACTGACGAACCATAGTTTGTATCTGAAAACTTATTATTTTGTCCCATCAAGACATTTTGTAATAACAGTTGTTGTTACCCATTTCGGTCAGTTGAATGTTCTTTTATCATCTTTGAATCGCTCCATATCGACCACTTGTTAAACCACTCTTTGTGATCTTGGACAGAGAAAAGTGTCTGTTGTGTCTGGACAGAGACGGTGCTCTGTATATCGTGGACAGAGAAGAGTGCACTCTGTATATCATAGAAGAAGGGTATCCCAATATCGTGACAGAGAAGAGGCTCTGTTTGTCACGGACAGAGACGGGGGCCTGTATATCACAGACAGAGAAGAATGCCTGTACATCACGGACAGAGAATAAGTGCTCTGGGATCATGGAAAGAGAAGAGTGCCCTGTATATCGTGACAGAGAAGAGTGCTCTGTATCAATGGAAAGAGAAGAGTGCCTGTATGTCGGACAGAGAAGAGTGCTTCGAATCATGGACAGAGAAGGGTCCCTCTGTATCATGGACAGAGAAGGGTGTCTGTATATCATGAACAGAGAAGAGGCTCTGATATCATGAACAGAGAAGATGCCTGTATATCATGGACAGAGAAGGGTGCCGTATCATGGACAGAGAAGGGGCATGGGTATTCATGGACAGAGAAGAGTGCTCTGTATATCATGGACAGAGAAGAGTGCTCTGTGGCATCATGGACAGAGAAGAGTGCTCTGTATATCATGGACAGAGAAGAGTGCTCTGTATATCATGGACAGAGAAGGGTGCTATGTATATCATGAACAGAGAAGAGTGCTCTGTATATCATGGACAGAGAAGAGTGCTCTGTATATCATGGACAGAGAAGGGTGCTATGTATATCATGAACAGAGAAGAGTGCTCTGTATATCATGGACAGAGAAGGGTGCTCTGTATATCAGGGACATAGAATGGTGCTCTGTATATCATGGACAGAGAAGATAAAAAGATTTATCCAAAAGTGTAACACACAACCAAAGAAAACTGGCTCATGCTTCAAATGAGAAATTGAATTATTTTGAAATATAGAAAAGACATTAAGGGTTAGAGAAGACCATGAAAGGAAACACACTGATAAATTCGAAAAGAGACAGACAGGAGAAGATGATCCCAGGATGCGGTTGATGATTTGATCATGACGGCAGCAGGGCGGGACAACTTTGCTATGAGAAAGAAAACAGAAGGAATGTAGGGTGCAAATATCTGCTGATGATAAGCTATTTAACGATTGATAACGATGATGTCTCACTTGATATTTAAGTAAGATACTTGTGTCAACGTTTTACAACCATAATGTCAGTTTCATATTAGTTGTTTGGCTGAAATCGATGCATGTGTCCTAAACGTAGAAGTCTGCGTTTAGGGCCTACTAAACCAATGTGAAATATATTCACGTTCTTGACAAAGATCAAACATATCACAAAGAAGTGATTAAAATTGATCGTAAAGAACGAACGCAAAGAAGAAGATATCAGTTGTCATATTGGAGTTGTGAAGCGTCACTCAACTATCATATGTATAAACCAGACGAGAAGGTACTGATTTCTAGCATTTTGTATACTGTATGTTGGGGTTTTTTGACTTAAAAAAAGACCATTTTGATATGGTCTTTTTATTTGTCATTGAATACACTTTTATGTAAACTTCTGATATTTCCAACCTTCATTATACAAGTTTTCGTTATACTTTATTTGTTAGAAACCATTTATGAAACTAAGTTGAATAATTGGCGATCTTGCTAGGACCATGCGGTATATTTTCTTAGTCTGATGAGTCTTTGAATGCTGCCACTCAAGTGGTTTTTCCTTAAAATTATCCCAATTGTAATTGTGTGTTTTGCTGCTTATGCCTCATATTCCAACCTCTCTCTCATAATCCAACTCTCCTCTTCTCAATTCCAACCTCCTCTTCTCATAATCCAACCTCCTCTCTTCTCATATTCCAACTCTCCTCTTCTCATATTCCAACTCTCCTCTTCTCATATTCCAACTCTCCTCTTCTCATAATCCAACTCTCCTCTTCTCATATTCCAACTCTCCTCTTCTCATATTCCAACTCACCTCTTGTCATATTCCAACTCTCCTCTTCTCATAATCCAACTCTCCTCTTCTCATATTCCAACTCTCCTCTTCTCATAATCCAACTCTCCTCTTCTCATTCCAACTCTCCTCTTCCTCATTCCAACTCTCTCTCTCTATTCCAACCTCCTCTCATAATCCAACCTCCTCTTCCTCATATTCCAACTCTCTCTTCTCATATTCCAACTCTCCTCTCTCATAATCCAATCCTCCTCTTCTCATATTCCAACTCTCCTCTTCTCATATTCCAACTCACCTCTTGTCATATTCCAACTCTCCTCTTCTATAATCCAACCTCCTCTCTCATATTCCAACTCTCCTCTCTCATAATCCAACTCTCCTTTCTCATTCCAACTCTCCTTTCTCATTCCAACTCTCCTCTTCTCATATTCCAACTCTCCTCTCATAATCCAACCTCCTCTCATTCCAACTCTCCTCTTCATATTCCAACTCTCCTCTTCTCATAATCCAACCTCCTCTTCTCATATCCAACTTCCTCTTCTCATATTCCAACTCTCCTCTTCTCATAATCCAACTCTCCTCTTCTCATATTCCAACTCTCTCTTTCTCAATTCCAACTCTCCTCTTCTCATATTCCAACCTCTCTTCTCTCATAATCCAACCTCCTCTTCCTCATATTCCAACTCCTCCTCAATTCCAACTCTCCTCTTCTCATAATCCAACTCTCCTCTTCTCATTCCAACTCTCCTCTCATATTCCAACTCTCCTCTTTCTCATAATCCAACCTCCTCTTCTCATATTCCAACTCTCCTTCTCATAATCCAACCTCCTCTCTCATATTCCAACTCTCCCTTCTCATATTCCAACTCTCCTCTTCCTCATAATCCAACCTCCTTTTCCCTCATATTCCAACCTCCTTCAAAATTCCAACCCCTCCCCTCTCATAATCCAACCCCCCTTTTCTCTCATATTTCAACTCACCTCTTCCATTTTCCAACCCTCCTCTTCATAATCCAACTTCCTTCTCATGTCCAACTCACCTCTTCTCATTCCAACTCCCCTCTTCTCATATTCCAACTCACCTTTCTCATTTTCCCAAAACCTCCTTTTCTCATAATCCAACTCTCCTTTCTCCAAACATATTAAAATGTGAAAAACAATTAACATCCAAATAATCTTTAGTTTTTATTTTCCCTTTATATTTCAGATGGTCAAAGTGTAATTGTCGAGAAGCCATATTGGTACATGTCAAAGTGAAAATTTGTCGTAGACAGCCCATATTGGTACACAAAGTGTAATTTGTCGTAGACAGCTCATATTGGTACATGTCAAAGTGAAAATTTGTCGTAGACAGCCCATATTGGTACATGTAAAAGTGAAAACTTGTCGTAGACAGCCATATTGTTACATGTCAACGGTAACTTGTCGTAGACAGCTCATATTGTTACTGTAAAATGAAACTTGTCGTAGACAGCCCAATTGTTACATGTAAAAGTGTAATTTGTCGTAGACAGCTCATATTGTTACAGTCAAAGTGTAACTTGTTGAGACAGCTCATATTGGTACAAATGCAAGAGCAGTTATTTGTTGGAGATTACATTTGGTATTGCCTTTATACTTCGCCCTTGTCTTGATTTTTGGGACTATGGTATGTTCATTTTGATGTTTGTGTTTCTGAATTATTATGTGTTGTTTGTGTTTTGATTATTCTGGTTTGTTTTATAATACAGTGGGTACAAAGCAAAGGCCGACCACGCAAAAGGTGGACCTCAGGCATAACAGAAGACTCTTCTTCTTATACTTATTCAAACGCTCCATATCGACTCACTCTGTGTGATTTGTAGGGATCTGAGCCTCGCGAGTGTCTGTTGTACCAGTTATGCGTACAAGTAGGTCAGACACCCGATTTCTGGCTGCTTTCATTTACTAGGGTAGCATCTATGGGGCTTTCAACAGTCGCCTCTACGACATGCATTGTAGGTTGCTGTGGTATATTCTTGGGCTTCGGGCCCCGGGACACTAACGGGTGACAAGAACAACGAAAGACACTATTTATAAGCACACACAAAGCCTGTTCTAGAATCTCTTTTTACCCGGGGAGGAAAATAGGATTGGAGAAGAGAAAGAAAGACAAAGTATAGAGAGGCTTACCCAGGTGTCTCCTTTTTCGATCTAAGCTTAAAGACAAAATAGTTTAGAGAATATATTAGAGAATATATTAGAATAGTTTTGGAGAATAAATTAGAGAATAGAGAATAGAGTAGAGAATAGATTAGATAATAGATTAGAGAATAGAGAATAGAATAGAGAATAGATTAGAGAATAGATTAGAAAATAGATTATAGAATAGATTAGAGTATAGATTGGGAATAGAAAATAGATTAGAGAATATATTAAAGAATAGATAGAATAGTTTTAGAGAAAAATTAGAGAACAGATAATAGAGGAGAGAATAGGAAAATAAACAGAGAATAGATTAGACAATAGATTAGAGTATAGATTGAGAATATATTCAAAATAGATTGAGAAAGAGTAGAGAATAGGTTAGAGAATAGATTGAAAATAGTTTAGAGAAAGATTAGAGAATAGATCTGAGGAAGATTAGGAATAGAGAAAAATAGATTGGGAGAATAGAGTAGGAATATCTGAGAATAGATTTTCTGGTGGTTTGCTATGTTTGTGGTTCTTGATTAAAAGTTGTTTTGTAGAAATAGTCCTGGGTTGTAGGTCTGTGGCTAGGGCAGTGACTCGGCTATTAACCCGACGTTCTGAGTTCGAATCACGCTGGACAGTTTGTTGAAATTGTTTCGGATTTTAACAAAGGACGAGGACACCACCATTCAGAAAGCAATGGAAAACCACTGAACGTATAAGGGGTGCTTAGAAAATCAACGACCTTTATGTTGATGGCTACGTCCTTTAGGATATCCCACATTTTCATTTTTCATTTTCAGCCCCATGTTGTTCTTATTTTATGTGTGTCTTCAATATTACTCTTTTTGCTTTTGTTTTGTGTCCTTAGTTATATTGTTTTTGCTGTTGTTGAATACTTGATAAAATATGCTATTTTTGTGTGTAGTTCTGGTTATTCTGTTGTTGTTTTGAAAGACTTTTCTTTCTGTTGTGTGTACTAAGAGAAGAATAACTCCTTTGAAGAAATTTCTTAAATTTCACAAAAAGAACATCGTTTTTTTTATAAAAGAGAAAATTTTGTACCAGTAGTTACAAGATAGGCAAGAAGACAGTACGAATTACTTAGTCGCCCGAGTGGTTACCGAAGCTCAATGGTGTAAGGAAAGAACCACTGTTACCGCCACCATGTCGTAAGAGGCGACTAAGGAGGTTTGGATGAAATCTGATGCACGTGTCCGCTAGGGAATGCTTAAACCTGAAACAAATGCTTAGAAAACGGATGACCAGGCCGAATGAGCAACATGGTGCAGTTACCTCAAATGAGGAATGGGAAATGGATTCTACTCGGAGATTTAGCTCCCAGGAAGAATGTCAGACCTCCCAAATCACGAGGGTGGCCAAAACTTACTGCGGGAAGAGGTCGGCACAAAGGGAGAAGCAGAAATCATAGGAATTATATCCTACAGAACTGCCCCAGTATACAGACTTGAGAAAGAAAGAGGGTGGCCATTACACCAGCGTCCAAGAAAACTGTATGGGTGGATGATAATCTGAGGCAGAGGCTGCTTTTTAGAGAACCCGAAATCCAATCAGTGAGAACGCAGAAGACAAACTGTATGGGTGGCTGATAATCTGAGGCAGACAGTTGCCTTATTAGAGAATCCGAAACCCCAATCTAGGAGAACGCAGAAGACAAACTGATGGTGGTGAATAATCTGAGGCAGACGGTCCTTTATTAGAGAATCCGAAATTCAATCTAGTGAGAAGCAGAAGACAAACTGTATGGTGGTGAATAATCTGAGGCAGACAGCTGCCTTTATTAGAGAATCCGAAATCCCAATCTAGTGAGAACGCAGAAGGAGAAGAATTACTAAGCGCCGGAAGGGCAGTCAAGGGGATTTATATAAACAGTGCAAGGAACAAGGTGGATGCTTGAGAACGTTTGAGGAGTATTTTTAAGAAGGTGAAGGAATATAATGCGTCTTGTTTGTATTATTTCACTGTAACGACAATTGTGTTCGAATAGATAATGGAATCATGGACGGTCAAACCTGGCACAGTGCTTCATTATCACGTGATCGTTGGACCTAGATATATTCTAATAAAAGTGATGCAGTGAAAAGTAAATATCACAATATCTTATCTGATTTTTATCTTATCTTATCTCATCTTATCTTATCTTATTTGATCTTATATTATTTTTATCTCATCTTATTTATTCATCTTAACCCACATTTACGTAAGGTCGGAGAGTTAGTTTCATCTTGGTGCCAGGTGTGTGCCTGACGTTCCCAGTCCATGTTTTGCAGGATTCTGAGATGTTATCTATCCATCGTGTTCTTGGCCTGCCTCGTGCATGCGTCCTGAGTGTCGATTATTGTAGGACGTGATGGTAGTAAATGGTTCCATTCTCATTAGATGGCCAACCCACTTAATTCCTTTGCTTCGATGTAATGTATGCATGGTATAGTACCAACGATGCTTCTGATATTCTTTTCACTCTATCTGCCTTGTAATGTTGAAGCTTCGAGACATCTCATTTCACATGATGTAATCTTTTTTTTGTGTCTCAGAGAAGTTGGACTCAGAGATAACAGAGGCGACGAAAGACATTATTTCCTGAAGCACACACAAAACGTGCTAGAAAACTCTTCTTTACCGGGAAGCTGTGAGACAAATCAGGTTGAGAAGAGAAAGAAAAGGGTGATAGAGGGCCGCTCCAGATGTTCTTTCCACCTGAGCTGAAAGACAAACAGAATTAGAGAATAGATTGATAGATAGATAGATAGATAGATGGGATAGATAGATAGATAATAAAATAGATAGATAGATAGGATAGATAGATGATGAAGGATAGATGAGGGATAGATGGATGGGATGGATAGAGATAGACAGATGGATAGATTAGGATGGATGATGATTTTTTGGATGATGGATGATAGATAGGATTATAGATGATAGATGGATAAAATAGATAGGATAGAGGATAGATTGGACAGAGGATAGGATGGAAGAAGACAGATTGCAGGCAGGAGAGCAGATGATAGATAGAAATGGGACAGATAGAAGGCAGATAGGTTAGCAGGCAGAGTCAGGCAGGCAGGCAGGCAGCAGGCAGGCAGGCAGCAGGAAAGGAGGCAGGCAGGCAGGCAGGCAGGCAGGCAGGCAGGCAGGCAGGCAGGCAGGAGAGGCAGGCAGGCAGTAGCAGGATGGAGGCAGCAGGCAGGCAGGCAGGCAGGCAGGCAGGCAGATGGAGGAGGCAGGCAGGCAGGCAGGCAGGCAGAAAGCAGGCAGGCAGGCAGGAGGCAGGCAGGAGGAAAGGCAGGCAGGCAGCAGGCAGGAGGCAGGAGGCAGGCAGAAGGAGGAGGCAGGCAGCAGGCAGGCAGGGGCAGGAGGAGGCAGGCAGGCAGGCAGCAGGCGGGCAGGCAGGCAGGCATGGCAGCAGGCATGGTCAGAAAGGCAGGCAGGCAGGCAGGCAGGCAGGCGGGCAGGAGGCAGGAGGCAGGCAGGAGGCAGCAGGCAGCAGGCAGGCAGGCAGGCAGCAGGCAGGCAGGCAGGCAGGCAGGCAGGCAGGCAGGCAGGCAGGCAGGAGGAGCAGCAGGCAGGCAGATAAGGCAGGCAGGGCAGCAGGCGGGCAGGCAGGAGCAGCAGGCAGGCAGCAGAGGAGGAGGGGGAGGCAGGAGGCAGGAGGCAGGCAGGCAGGCAGCAGAGGCAGCAGGAAAGGCAGGCAGGCAGGCAGGCAGGCAGGCAGGAGGAGGAGGAGCAGGCAGGAGGCAGGCAGGCAGGGCAGGCAAGTAGGAAAGCAGGCAGGCAGAGGCAGGCGGGGAGGAAAAGGCGGGCAGGGGCAGGCAGGCAGCAGGCAGGCAGGCAGGCAGGCAGGCAGGCAGGCAGGCAGGCGGGAGGCAGGCAGGCAGGCAGGCAGGCAGGAGGCGGGAGGCAGGAGGCAGGCAGGCAGGCAGGCAGGCAGGCAGGCAGGCAGGCAGGCAGGCAGGCAGAAGGCAGGAGGCAGGGAGCAGGCAGGAGGCAGGCAGGCGGGAGGCGGGGAGGCAGAGGAGGCAGGCGGGCAGGCAGGCAGGCAGGCAGGCAGGCAGGCAGGCAGGCAGGCAGGAGGCAGGCAGGCAGGCAGGCAGGCAGGCAGGCGGGAGGCAGGCAGGCAGGCAGGCAGGCAGGCAGGCAGGCAGGCAGGCAGGCAGGCAGGAAAAGGAGGCAGGCAGGCAGGCAGGCAGGCAGGCGGGCAGGGAGGCAGGCAGGCAGGCGGGCAGGGCAGGCAGGCAGGCAGGCAGGCAGGCAGAGGGAGGCGGGCAGGCAGGCAGGCAGGCAGGAGGCAGGCAGGCAGGCAGGCAGGCAGGCGGGGCAGGCAGGCGGGTGGCAGGCAGAGCAGGCAGGCAGGAGGCAGGAAAAAGGCAGGCAGGGGGCAGGCAGGCAGGCAGGCGGGCAGGCAGGCAGGCAGGCAGGCAGGCAGGCAGGCAGGGGCAGGCAGGCAGGCAGGCAGGCGGGGAGGCAGGAGGCGGGAGGCAGGCAGGCAGGCAGGTGGCAGGCAGGCAGGCAGGCAGGCAGGCAGGCAGGAGGTAGGCAGGCAGAGCAGAAGACAGATGACAGACAGAAGACAGATGGAAGACAGAAGATAGACAGAAGATAGATGGATAGATAGATAAAAGAAGATAGAATAGATGATAGATAGATAGATAGATAGATAGATGATAGATAGATAGATAGATAGACAGATAGATAGATAGATAGATAGATAGATAGATAGATAGATAGAAGATAGATAGATAGATAGATAGATAGATAGATAGATAGATAGATAGATAGAAGATAGAAGATAGATAGATAGAAGATAGATAGATAGATAGATAGATAGATAGATAGATAGATAGATAGATAGATAGATAGATAGATAGATAGATAGAAGATAGATAGATAGATAGATAGATAGATAGATAGATAGATAGATAGATAGATAGATAGATAGAAGATAGAAGATAGATAGATAGATAAAAGATAGATAGATAGATAGATAGATAGATAGATAGATAGATAGATAGATAGAAGATAGATAGATAGATAGATAGATAGAAGATAGATAGAAGATAGATAGATAGATAGATAGATAGATAGATAGATAGATAGAAGATAGATAGATAGAAGATAGATAGATAGATAGATAGATAGATGAGATAGATAGATAGATAGATAGATAGATAGATAGGATAGATAGATAGATAGATAGAAGATAGATAGACAAATAGACCCAAAAACTGTTAATACAAATCTTATATTTAGATCAACTTAGCTGTTGGAAAAAAAATGGAGACATCATTTAGCATTATATATCACAAAGTGCCCGAATTTTGTATGATATTGTCATCCTATCACTGTTATAGGTTAAAAAAAGATATGCAAGAAATTTCTCCAGTCCTCTATCCCTACAACTCATTTAATCTCTTCTAAAAATCCCGAGCTGCCACTGCAGCAATGATAAAATTTCTATTTCGTACTATTTTTACTTTTTCCTCGTCAACATTCGCCAAATCGAGGTAATGCAGCTGGTTTCTTCTTTGGGAGGAAAGGACATGCACTGGTTTGGTTAGTACGAAATATTTAAATAGTTAGCTTAGCAAAGATCATCATCAAACCCCTATAGAACGAAATTAGTCCATAAGTTACCCGGGGTGGTTACCGGGGTAAAATTTGGGGTGAAAGAATAGAACCACTGTTACCCGCACCAGTCGAAGAGGGTTTAAAGATTTCTGAAAACGGATTCACATGTCCAAATGTAGAAGTCATGTTTAGGGCCTACCGAACCAATGCAACGTATACAGTTTTAAAGATCAAACATATCACAAAGAGTGATTAAAAAGGTCGAAAAAGCGATCGCGAAGAAGAGAAGGTCCATAGTGCTCCAATCTCTATTGTCTATTGCCCATCCAGGTGGAAGATGTAGTGACTGTCCACTCTTGCCGTAAGCGTAGGGATGGGGGCTTAATTTGCTTCTAGGGGTAGATGAGAGCCATTGTTGTGTTATATCCAAATTTATGATGTTGGGAACCATTTGGAACTCAACTCTAGACAAAGGCAATATGCATCCATGTGGTCTGGCATTATGTTGTGAAGTCGACTGAAAGAGATTGAGTAGCTATTGTTCAATAAAGGCAGTGATGTGTTCAATGGAGAAAAAAAACGATCAATCATAAAGGGTTGAAGTCGTTCTGCTGGTCATGATATTTGGGTGATATTGACATGAAAACAGTGCCTGTAGTCATTTTTCTGGTGGGGACAGACACAATTTCGAAAAATCATGTTTGTTTTTTAGCATTTACTATCTAAATATTCCCTTTTGTCGATTATTGGTGGGCAGGGCCCACTGGCTCAGTGACGAGCCGCCCTGCATAAAAATCTAAATGAAAGTTAACGATAGTAAAAAAAACCAATGTTTTTTGTTTTTATTCAGGTGGTGCTTGATATTTGCCAGCAAAGTTGAGCTCCGATGTTTATTGGCTTAGCTGGGAAGCTGGCAAGTCAGTTTGCTCTTAGAGAACGAGTGGCACGGGGTGGGTTCTTGTTATTGGTATATTCATATGTTAATCTGAAAAAATTAAATCTACTTGTAAATCTGGGGAGGTAGCGTCTGGGGCTTAGGATAGTGACTCGGTCTATTAAACCCGACGTTCTGAGTTTCGAATCACGCTGACAATTGGGTGAAATTGCTCATGTGGGTTTTTTTAAAAGGACGATGGACCACCCGTTGAAAGCAATGGCAAACTACTGAACGAATAAAGCCTAAAAAAACACAAACAGCGTTAACAAGCTAGGTTGATTCGCAAAGTCCTGTAAAGGAAATGCAAATCTGAGAATCTCAAACAGACAGGCAAATCAACAAATAGACAGACAGTTAATACATCCCGCCATCCTTAATATTGGCCGCATAATGAGGCCTGCATGGAGTGAGCCTGATCCCAAACCCAAGCGTACCCGGTTCAAAACCCACGGTGGGCAAAAATTTGAAGCAAATTGTTTGTGCGGATTTTTCTAAGGGAAAAATAGACCTCACCGTTCAGGAAAACAAAGGCAAATTAATGAACGAAAAGAGGCCAGAAAATCAACGAATCATTTACTGTGGTCGATGGTTACGTCCTTTCGGATATGCCACGATTTTTTTTCATAACTGACCGGGAAAACCCTGAGCTAGTATGAGTTAGGGGCTGGATTTTGAATATGTTTGATAGAACACTGCAACAGCTTTTGAATTTTACTAAACTCTATGAGTCTATGGTTATTTATTGATGAAAATGTTAAAATATTGATATTCCATATTGTTAAACTTAACTTGTGATAATATAACCTTAATTTAGCATTTTGTGTTGCTTTTAAAATGAATTCGTCTATATACAACAATACTGGAATGAGAGGTCACGAGACTTTGAATTTTTACCTCAGTCCACTGGCCGTATGAGTTTATATTTGGCTGAGAATAAAATACAGAGAAATCACCTGAGTGTTACGGGCCCAAATTGGGGTGTAAAGAATAAAACCACTGTTACTGCCACGCATGTCAAGAGACGACTATGAGTTAGACGTGGGTTAGCTACCCACACCGTAAAAAAACACTAGATAAACTACAGAACGGAGAGCGAACTGAGTAAAACTACAAATCGGACACATCGCGGGAAAGGGTAAGTGCCAGAGTTCCAAATGGGCTGAAGATGAACGTAAAACACATCAATGCTAAGTTATGAATCAGATTTCAACATGAATAGAATTTATGGGGAAATCTGGTACATCGTTCTAAGTGGTAATCCGAGAGAGAGAAACTAACATAATCTACATGTACACACAGACATACGTACACACAAACATACGTACATTCGTAGTAGCAATAAACAAAGGTTTAATACCAAGTAGTATATTAGAATACTTTAACAGCTACAATGATCGTGATGTCACAGAAAGAAAATCCCATTTCTTCTGGGGGAATTTGATCTTAGAACTAACCTACCATACAAATGAAACTATCAACTGTGCTATCTCGGCTGCGTTACAATACGATACAAATGCACTAACTAAAACCCGAACCAAATTATGTTCAGAAGATTCATGCACACACATGCACATCTCACACACTGGGACAAAGCGTTCTACATTAACACAAAACACATAAATTCATATCTAATATCCTTATAATCGATCAATTAGGTAGAGTAAGCTTACAGAGATGCCTGATATCTGAGTACTGTTGAGCACAAAGAGAACCCTTGGCTGTAAGAATCGAGAAGAGCTCGCTGGAAAAAATCGCTGCCTGGTAAAATATATTACAAAAAATTTGTTTTTAAATTCAGAAAAAATTTTTACAATCGTCAAATTAATAGGAGACCCTCGCCGTGTTAGAAGCAGAACTGCGCTGAGATCTTCCATTAAGAAAGAGATCAGAGACACATGGTTACTCATCGATGGCAGTAAAAGATTCCTATCAATCATAAATCAATCAAGCAATCTGCAGAATGAACCTCAAAATGCTCGGAAATCTGTAAAAAAAAATTTAAAAAAAACCATACATATCTCATTCAAGTGAATATTTGCTAACATAGACCTCAAACATTCATACACATAAACATACATACACACTGTATCAGTTTACTATTCTCACTGACCGCAGAATGATTATATAGTTAATGTTTTCTCTCTCGCTTTTTCCGTAGGCTATAATCTTTCATTCTCCTTGGGTGGGTATTTGTTCCAGCTAAGTGCCAGTGGGTAAGTCCTGATTGACTTCAGTAATCTTGGGGTTTGATTCCAGGGAATTTTAAAGAAGGTCTCTGACTACGTTTTTGCCCGCCTGGTTTCAAGGTCGTGGGTTAGAATCTGTACCGCGACGTTCTGTTCACTCAACATATTTTTTCAGAGAACCCTAGGGTTTGTTGCCGGGAAAATGGAGTTCGTGCTTTGTGCAATACTCCCACAGATTTCATGCCATTTCTGGGAGAGGGAAATGAGCCCAAATGGGGTAAAACCTGGTGAAGAAGTCAACTTTCCAAACCCTTAGCTGTGGACGATATATACGTTTTTTCCCCTTCACTTTAAAGACGCATTAACACGTCTGTTATTATCTCTCCCTGTCAAAAACGGGTTTAACACGTTATACATTGCTACGTCACCGCAGTAGGCGACATTCACGTTTGGTACCTAGAACTATTTTTAGCCCCGGGGTTCAGAAAGTATGAGCAGCGAAGGGTTAGACACTTTGATTCATTGTAATATCTACCATCAGTCTCGCCTTTACATGACGTCAAATTTGACAGAGCAGTAAAAAGAATTACCACGCGCAACGGGTCGACCCTTCTCACCCCGGACCTTCTGCAACAAAGTGTGGATGCTTAATCTTGGCTTTCGGAGGACTTTGGTATCTGAGATTTGTCCTGGCAATTTATTTCGAGCTGTCTATGGCGAAACGGATAGGTATTTAAGTTTTCTTGACGCTTCCTATACACTGTTTTGTCACGGGGGATACAGCAGGGTGGTGGGCATATTGTCGAGTCAATTCACCTTTGTGGCAACGCATCCATTTCGCTTCATACATTTAGCACGCAGTTTACCAAATGCAGCACTAGATTGTGTTATACAGGGTGTTCAACTTAAAAGCAGCCCCAGTGATAAATAGAAATTTGCCAGGTAAGCATTGCATCTCGTTTTATTTACTATTTAAACCGGTTCTGACTAGCTTGTCCTAGTCACATTTGTTCATCGCCCTTCCCCGCACTACAATTACACACCATCACACAACCTTGACCTATACTACGTCACGACGATCCTTTTTCGAGCTCGATGTCAGACCATTCAACATCGTCTCATTCTGCCTTTTCCGATCTCTGCTCTCTGTATTTTACAAATTTTCGGGAAAACCTTATTTTCGCAGTATATACCAGAAGAACCATGATTGCCTGATTCTTATTATGTTGGGTCATGTTTTTTTGGGGGAGGCTTGTTTTAAAATTATCATTTGTTTTTTCACTGACCCGGAATTTTGGATTCTTCTTAAAACCACATAACTTTTGGCTACCAGCGATTGTTGCAGAAGGCCCAACTGAGATGGGTCGGTCACGTTGCTTGAATGCCTGATAAACGCATCCCAAAACAGTTGATGTATGGCGAACTGAAGGGGCAGACGTTTAGCTGGTGGACAGAAAACGCTTTATTAGACACTTTAAAGTGTTCTGAAATGCTTCGATATAGACAATACGTTGGGGAACTTTGCGCAAGATCGCAAAGTGGCCGTAACAACAAAAAGAGGAACCGGAATAGCTGAGAATCATCGATTGTTGGGGTCACAGAGAAAACGAGCAGCGCGAAAAGACAGAGCACACAACACGCACAGTCTAACCTTGATTATGTATGCCCACCTGTGGTCGGGGATTCTGTTCTAGATTGACCCTAAGTCACCTCCGCACACACCAGAGAGGTGCAACAGTACACGTCTGAGATTGTTGTCATCATCGCTTGCGATGGACGGCTATTATAATGATTGTTGTTCATTGTCAATGATTCAGCCACACATGGGATTAGTTCAATATAGACGGGAGTTTTCTTGACCATTTGTTCATCATCACGGAAGGAAGAGGATTCGTTGAACTTTTGTTACAGTCAACTTTCGATTTAGGAGATGGCACAGATGATGATGATTCTTTCATGATTTAACGAACTCAATATTATGTTATTTAACGAATACCAATATATGTTATTTAACGAATCCCCAATATTATGTTATTTATATTCTTACTGAGTTAATGAGATCTTCTTCTCTTCGGGTGCTCCACATCGACCACTTGTTTTAAACCACTATTTGGAATTGTAGGTGATCTGAGCCTTAAGAACGATTGTTTAGTTACGCGCCTACAAGTAGGCCACACATCCAATTTCGCGACTTTGATTTACTTGCTGGTTGCTCCAGGTCCCTACATCAGTCGTGTCTTAACATGTCTTGTAGATTACAGTGGTAGTTTTTGCCTTTTCCTGTGTGTCCCTGGGGAAACATGGATGAATTATGAGATCGTGAGACAGAGAGAGAGAACCAAGTTCAGGAAAGATGGTTGATACTGCTTGTGAGAATGAGAGAGTTAAATTATTTTGGACATAAAGGAGTTTAAAAGCTGAAGAATTGACTTCATTGAACGGTTTTACCTCTATATGGTCTGTCACTCAGCAGAAATTGACGCCATCTGTCGAGAGTATTGTACAGCTACGAACTCGTAGCTCCAGCAGCAATCTTAGGGTCTCTGAAAAAGACTGCACTCGTGAACAGAATGGCGCAGTTCGGATTCGAACTCATCGACCTTCGACTCACAAGGCAAAGGCTTATGATTGGGGGATGAGTACAAGGGTTGAAGAAGATCATTAATGGAAGGACGCATCCCTGAAAAGAGAAGAGGAGAATGACCGCAAAGTAGATTGATTCAGGATATAACTGATGATTTGATCCTGACGACTGCAGAAGTCTGTGCGAGAGAGATAGAAAAATTCCAAAGAACTGTTAGGGTGCACGTTTCTGCTTAGAACAAGCTATTTATTGACGAAGAAAAAAAGTCTTTACTGTCTGTAATACCGTTTTTTAGAGCGGTGTAACACCAGGAAAGACAGAGTCACCAACATCAGTGTAAGAAAGAATGTTGGCACAGAACCTTGCTTGAATTACATTGAGAAACAAAGAATGAAGTGGATTGGTCACTTAATAAGAATGCATCCAAACTTCACAGTATACAGAGTCTTCTACAACAGATCATCAGGAAAGAAGGCAAGAGGAAGACCACGAAAAGATGAGTTAGATGGTATAGCAGAATCCTGTCAGAGAGCAAAATAACAATAACTACACGCCACCAGAACAGCGCAAGACAAAAACAGAAAACCACGACGACACTGGGCAACAACCCGGTAGCAGTGTGACGACAAAAGAAGAAGAAGTAGAACAGGGAGGAGGGACATACGCCTATGAACTGTAATGACCTGACTAGTATAGTCGCTCAAAACTGTCCCGGTTAGAATTTTTCTTTCATTCCTCGATAGAAAAAAAGTCATTCTTACCTAGAGATTGAACCTTGGTTTCCTGAATGGGAACCCGCGCTCTAATATATTTATGACGATATTTTCTTACATGTCTTCATGAATCATAATATCAGTGGCGGCTCGTCATTAAGAGCCAGTGGAAAGGCCACCGAAAAAAGGTGTAATGTGTATTTATTATTTTATACATTAAAATATAACTACCGAAACCATGTATATCCGAAAATTTCTGTCTGGTCCTACCAACAAAAATGATCACGAGCCGCCACTGCATAATATGATGTTCTTATCTTCCTGCAGGCCTTCACGATGCCAGAATATTTGAAGAAGAGATTTGGAGGAGTTCGTCTCGGTCTTTCTTTCTTCTCTGGCCTTAGTGCTATACGTTCTCACAAAGATTTCTGTAAGTTATATTTGTACCACAGATTAACTAAGCATTATATAATACAGTAATAATTCCTCTCGTACTGTTTACTTTACAAAGAACCTCTAAGTAATTTCTCCATACCACTCTATCCTGGGCAACACACACAATCTCCTCCATGGAACTGAGACCGATATTTCTTGCCTCTCTCAGCAAAGTTCTTCAGGGTCTCCTAGGTCGTCCTATCCGTCTTGAACCCTTTGCATCCGGCTCAATGCCTGCTTTGATATTCGTTGATCATTTTCCCTGGTCTGTCCATCATATCTCCATCTTCTCTTTCTTATAACAGTTGTCAAGCTGTATATGTAACACATATATTAACCTAAGCTGTAAATGTAACGCAGATATTAACGTAATCTGTTTTTATTGTAACACAGATATTAACGTAAGCTTTTTATAATAATACAGATATTAACGTAAGCGTATATGTAACACGGATATTAATGTAAGCTGTTTTATTGTAACACAGATATTAACGTAAGCTGTTTTTTGTAACGGCAGATATTAACGCAAGCTCTTTTGAAACATATAGATTGCTGTTGTAACATATATTCGCGTAAATTATATTTGGTAGCAAGAATATCACACAGATGGCTACTGGCTGTGCAGAAAGCTATTATCAAATTAGCACTGAAAGATTCACCTGTTTTATTGATTTTCAATATTCTTTCCACACATTGTTAATTAGCTATTATTATAGTTGATCGTCGTTGCTTGCTTAGCATGATGACCTTCGATACTGAATGAGAAATAATCATCTATTCTCTAATCCTGTTTTGCCTTTCAGCGTCAGGTCGGAAAAGGAGACACCTGAAGCTATTCTCTCTATGCACCTTGTCTGTCTTTCTCGTCTCCAATCCAGATTTGCCTCATAGCTTCAGGGTAAGAAGAGACTTTTAGCACTGGGCTTTTGTGTGTGGTTATAAATAGTGTCTTTCGACACCTCTATTATCTCTGAGGTCCACCTTTGCTTGGCAGACCTTTGCTTTTATCCACTGTATTGAGCAACATTGTCTCTGTGGCACACTGTCTGTTGGTAATCTGTTATGTGCCACACCATTTAATTTGTTGCTTTTTGATAAAGTTCAGTACTGATGTTGTACCCACTTTTCTAATGTCTCATTTCTCAACCAGTTCTCTTCTTGTTACCAGCATTCTGTGTGACACTTCATCTCTGTTGACTAGTTTTTTCTGTCATTTAATGTCGGTGTCCAGGTGAGAAACAATATGGCAAATTAATTTCTTTCTACTTTTCTATTCCACATATATACCTGTACAAATTAAGTTTGTTTTTTGGGGGTTTTTGTGTGTATTTTTAAACGAAATTTGTACATGACAAGTAATTGTGTAATAAGTGATATACAAATGATGAAGAGGAGATTTAGAACAATTAGGGCAAACTGATAAAATCGAGGTGGGAGATAAAGGTAGACAAGAGAGACAATTTGATAGCCTGACTTCATGACACGGTAGAGCGTCAACATCTGAGATGATAGCAAACATCAAAAACAGATTTGTGGAGATCCATGATCGCCTACTCTAGCCGGCACGGCACCTGATGATGATGACAACTTAACAGTATGTGATAGAATAAATTAAAAATATTACTGATCATAATATGTTAACTTAAATTATTTAGAGTTATTTGGACAATAAAACAAATCAGGTGCTGCAGTGTGCACTTGTTAAACTGAACAGATATACTGCGCAGGCTGCGACATTTGTTAGTTAATGTTTGAATAACTTATTTTATTTGTATATATATTTTATTGTTGCTTCTGTTTATTGCCAGTGAATATGTGGTGTAACATGGCAGTACACAAACAATAAAACAATTAAAATCAGTATGAATGAAACAGATAGTAAAACACAAATCAGAATACTAAGTGCTTGATATTCCCATTAGCAATGTATCATCATAATCATCAGTAAAGCGTCTCCACATCGAAGGCTGGCTGCGATGAATTAGCATCCTCTGTCTTTTGCCTTGGTGTTCCACTCTGTCAAACTGTAACCTGTCCATTTCTTAAAGTTTTCACTCATTTAGCGAACAAAAAACCTGTTCTTCTCCTTATTCTTCGTCTCATTCGCCCGCTATGAATTCAGGAGTAGTTAGTGCATCCAGTTATAGTGTTTCTTGCTGATTTTTGCGTAAAGGCTTGCTTTCCTGTCATCAGCGTCCCTAGCCATTCAGGCGAGCCTTCTCCTACTTCAGAGTTCAGATCAATAAATATCTTCTTATCATGCCGCTGTAAGACAGAACAGGATTAAAGAGAATAAAAGACTCTCAAGACCAGGGCGGCTCGTCATTATGGGCCAGTGGGCCAGCCCTACCAAAAACCGAAAGAGGGAATAACTTTCCGGAATAGACAAATATTAGTAAATACTCAAAAAATCATGATTTTTCCGAAAATGTGTGTCTGACCCTACAAAGAAAAATGATCACGAGCCGCCACTGCTCAAGACATTATCATTCTCTAAACATTATGACGAAAGAGACTAAATTGACAAGTCCTTATTGGTCATCAGTTGGGAAAAGAAAACGTGAAGACCAAAGACCACTCTTCGAAGAACCATCCAACAAGAAAGTAAAACTATTGGGATGTGAAACATACAAGATCTGCAACTGTAGCAAGAACCGCATCACATGGAGATCTAAAACCTCTGTCCTATGCTGCTCTTTTGGACAGAAGAAAACAACCAACTAAACATTATGATTTCTCTTATATTATGATTAATAATAATAATACTCATCTCGTACTGTTATACGTTACACAGGGCCTTCAAGAATTTCTCCATCCCGCTCTATCCTGGACTACTCGTTCAATCTCTATTGAACTGAGACGATATTTATACATTATGATTGTTCAAAATACACGATTGTTGGTGATTGTCTATACATTATGTTTTGCGTTTTGTCTCTACACAGGCTGAGATCTTCTGGGCAATATTCCTACAGCAGATCCAGGCGAAATGTATGTGTGTGTTGGGGAATTCTGGGTGTTCAGCAGTCTATGATTTTGTATAGGTAGGCTTTTGTGATAGCATTAGTGGTAGGGACATTACTGTAGTAGGTAGGACATTACCGGGGCAGGGAGGACAATACAGAGGTAGGACATTACTGTAGGGAGACATTCAGAGGTAGACATTACTGTAGAGGTAGACATTCGTAGAGGTAGGACAACTGTAGAGGTGGACATTACTGTAGAGGAGGACATCACTGAGAGTGCAGGACATACTGGGTGAGGGACAACTGAGCAGGGGGACATTCGTGGGGACATTCTGTGCAGGTGGAATCACTGCAGTGGGGGAAATTTCCCCGCAGAGGAGGACATACTGAGAGGTGGAGTTTACTGTAGGGTGGACATTACTGAGAGGAGACATTACTGGAGTAGGTAGGACATTACTGTAGTAGGTAAGACATTACTGTAGAGGTGGGGAAATTTACGTAGCAGGGAAGGAAACTGTAGAGGTAGGACATTACCTGTAGTGGTAGGAATTACTGGAAACAGGTGGGTGGACATACTGTAGAGAGACATTATGTAGTAGGTGAACATTACTGCAGAGGAGACTTTACTGTAGAGGAAGACACACTGCAGTAGGTGGGGACTTTACTGAGTAAGGCAGGACATACTGAGTAGGTGGGGTTCACTGAGAGGTGGACATTACTGTAGAGGAGGACATTACTGTAGAGGAGGACATTACTGTGGGTAGGAGGACATTACTGTAGTGAGACAGAAAATGTAGAGGTGGATTTACTGTAGAGGTGGATATCACTGAGAGGTAGGACATACTGTATGGTAAGACATCCCCAGGTGGGGACATTATGAGAGGAGGATATTACTTGCAGTAGGAGATACTGAGTAGGAGAACATTCGTAGTAGGGGAACACGTGTAGGCAGGACATTACTGTAGTAGGTAGGACTTTACTTGAGGTAGGACTTTACTGTAGTAGGTAGGACATACCTGTGGTAGGAGCTTTACTGTGGGAGGACATACTGAGGGTGAAAAATTACGTAGTGGGTGGACATTACTGTAGAGGTGGACATTACTGAGTAGGGGGACATACTGTAGTAGGTGGACATACTGAGTAGGTGGAGAACTGTAGTAGATGGAACATTAGTAGGTAGGATTTACTGCATGGGTGGGAGGATTACTGAGAGATAGAACATTAGTAGGTAGGATATTACTGAGTAGGTAGGAGATACTGCGTAGATAAAACATTGAGGTAGGAATTACTGTAGTAGGTAGGAGATTACTGTAGTAGATATTAGTAGGTAGGACAACTGTAGGTAGGAGATTACGTAGTAGATAGAACATTAGAGGTAGGATAATACATTTTTGATGAAAACTGGATAACAGGCGTGAAAGCGATATTGCAAAGGGACACAGTCTTTTGAAAGAGACTTGAGAGTGAAAGACCAGAGAGAAAAGGTGAAAACTTAGGGGATGTCACAGAAAAACCCTTCAATTTAAAAAAGGTCATATATATTTTATATATATATATATATATATATATATATATATATAATATATATATAGAGAGAGAGAGAGAAGAGAGAGAGATTGAGATTTGATGATCTGATCAAAAGGTTAGTACTGTTACCAATCAAAATGGTGATGTTAGAAGGCATTTGTTTATAGAATAGTTGTAGTTGTACTACTGTTTTGTTGTTGTTTTGTTCTTGTTGCAGAAATATAATCTTTACTTTAGTTGGGTTTGGTATATAGTCCCCGTCAGGGACGGTATTAGAAGCTGGTAATGATGAGGAAAACAAGAACGAAAATCCAGTCCTTCGAAACTAAATGCTACAAAAAGATCCTACGAATACCGTGGACAGAAAAAAAGAAAGAACACTGACCTCCTGAGAGAAAATAAATGTTAAGAGAATTGGCTGATAAACAACATACTATACAGACAAATTAGATACTTTGGTCACATCAAGCGTCATGATGGCCTGGAGAGAACAATATTAGAGGGCAGGGTCCCAGGACGCAGAGACAGACCAAGAAGAAGATGGCTACAAGATATTAAAGAACCATGAACATGACCATCGACGAAGTGTGCTGAACTAGCTAGAGACAGAGTGATTCAGATGTGCACAGGGGAGCAACGTCATATAAAGGGTAGCACCTTGGGTGATGATGAATGATGAGAGGGTAAATTTGGTCAAAGGTGAAAGAAGTTATTAATGCTGAGGTGATGAAGCGGTCTGGAGTTGTAATAGAAACTATAGTTCGTTCCAAATTCGTGATCATCTTTACACGATTTTAAAAACATCCACTTGACATAAATTTTGATTTTTTTCATTTTAGTATAGGGAACAGTGACAGATCATTGGAAGCAGAGATGTGGTTTCACAGAAGAATGTTGAGAATTCCCGGACAGCAAAAAACAAACGTGGAGGTTTTAAATCAGGCCTGCACACAAAGAAACCTTATCAAAAGAATAAGAACCGACAATCAAGGTTTTTCCCGGCATATAATGCGAAGAGAAGGTTTAGAACATTTGGACTACAGGTAAATTCGGGGGAAAGGGAAGATCAGGAAGACAGAGGGAGAAGATGTTGGAGGGCCTGACATCAGGGTTTCGACAAAATATCGACGTCAGAACTGATTACATGCACCAAGCAAAGAGAGTTGTGGAGAGACATGATCGTCACGGCGGGATGGCATTTGATTGATTGAACAGTGACGACGTTCCAAAGTATTTGCCCCCCCAAAACCCTTTAGTTCTGTAAGAATTTTATTATATTATTACAAAATTTACGCGATGTTGATCGGGTATACTTTGAAATTTTACAGTACGATTGTCAAGTTTGTCCATAACTAAGCATTTCCGTGTTTCAAATGCAATTCAGTGGAGTCAAATCGGAATCCTGGAATTAATCAGTTCACAATGTTTCCTACGATGGTCATTGCGTATACGCAACATTTACTTTCATTTATAGAAGGGGAAGGTATCATTTGTTCACTATCGCTTTTTATAATATGAATAGAATACGCCTTTACAATCATTCGCCACCATTTTGGATTACTGTAATTTCCCCAAACTTTGATGATCTTTTTGTTGTGTTATAAAATTATATAACAAAATGTTTTTTTCATCAACTAAGCTACCTACCAATTTAAAAAATGGATTCGTAAGTCGAGGTATATAAGACTGATGTAAAAATTACTTGTATCCACAGATAGATTTCTACAAAATTAAACTTAGTGTGATCATTAATTTTTGGAAAGAACTATAGCAATACTGAAAACATAGAAACTGGAATGATGAGAAATAGTCGTGTAATTGTGTTTCTAATTGTGTTGATAATCGTGTTGCTTAGTGAAAAGGTGTTGATAATTGTGTTGGGTAATTGTCATTGCTATTCTTCCAATCTCATATTACAGGTGGACTGACAGCTGTTATATTACAGATACATTGCAGACTGTGATTCTTCTGATTGGGCCAATCTATTTGTCATTAGTAAATACTTTATGTCACGTGTTTTACTGAGTACGTATGTCAGCTGTTATTTCTAGTAAATGCCAGTTTGCCACGATGTTTATTATAGAAGGGCTTGATGTCACGTTGTTTTTTTACCGGGAAGTGCTTGTATGTCCCCTGTTTATTACTATAGTACGTGTATGTCACGTTTATTATGGTAGGTTTGTATGTCACGTTATTTATTATTAGTAAGTAGTTATATATCACGTTGTTTATTACTAGTAAGTAGTTATATGTCACGTTTATTACTAGTAAGTAGTTATATGTCACGTTTATTACTAGTAAGTAGTTATATGTCACGTTGTTTATTACTAGTAGTAGTTATATGTCCGCTGTTTATTACTGAAGCAGTTGTCACGCTGTTTATTACTAGTAAGTATTATGTCACGTGTTTATACTAGTAAGTGCAGTTTGCCACGATTTTTATTATTGTAAGTACGTGAGTCAGGTTATTCGGGAAGGTGTTTGTGTCACGTTGTTTATTGATGAGTAAGTAGTTTTTATTCACGTTGTTTTATTGACAGAAGAGATATGTCACGTTGTTATTACAGTAAGTACGATTTATCACGTGTTTATACTAGTGTATGATTTATAAAAGTGTTTATTACAGAAAGTGCTTGTATGTCACGTTGTTTATTACTAGTAAGATTATATGTCACGCTGTTTATTACTAGTAGAAGTTATATGTCACGCTGTTATTACTAGTAAGAGTTATATGTCCCCTGTTTATTACTAGTAAGTGCTAGTTTGCACGATGTTTTATTAGTGGTTTGTAGTCAGTTGTTATTACTGTAAGGCTTGTATGTCACGCTGTTTATTACTATTAGCATGTGTATGTCCACGTTGTTTATTACTAGTGGAGTTATATGTCACGTTGTTTTTTATAGTAGTCCCTGTTACGATGTTTAATTAGTAAGTGCTTGTATGTCACGTTGTTTATTACTGGTAAGGTTTATGTCACCTGTTTATTCCAGTAATTGCTTGTTTGTCACGTTGTTTATTACTAGTAAGTACCTTATAATTTGCTGCTTCTTGATGAAGTTCAAACTGATGCTGTACCCATTTTTCCCTGATGTCTTCATTTCAAACCGGTCCTCTTGTTACCCCCATCATGCTTCGTAGACACATTTAACTACATGATTATCCTGTTGGTGTCCTTCCCCGAAATAAGTTATAAAGCCCCGTATCATGTTTATTGACCAACTGAATAAATGATATTATATTAGTTCGCTTTCAATGTCCCTTTCAAATTGTATATTCTGTGCCGTCTTCTGAGCACGACAATTAGAGTGGTTTTCTGTATTACTCTTCTGTTCATTCTTGAACTACTTCATTGGGAGTGGATTATATGACATGCTCCTTCTGGTCTTCCCTGAGGTCCAACCATTGATTTTTTTTTGACAGTAATCTTTCTGTTAGTCTTATGAGGTCTAACCATTAGATTTTTTTCCCGACAGTCATCTTTCTTTTAGTCTACTGAAGTCCACACATTGAT
>JADZMA010000464.1:0-34550 GCA_020796225.1 Arion vulgaris
TACTATACGTTCACCACTTTGAGAACACGTCCTCATATCGCGAGTAAATCTGAGCGTCCGCAAACAATTTTGGAAATTTGTAGATTTGTCTGCAATTTGACAAATCATGACAAAATAAACAGTATGTTAGCGACATCATGTGGTAACCATATGGTAACTGCGTAAAATTGGTTTTTCTAACGTGGCACTCGAAGTAGATTCTACAATCTTTGGAAAACGTGTAAGATTAATAAGAGCAAACCAAAATTAATACACACATTCGTGCGGTTTTCTGTTTTATATACGTTTGCCTGTCTATTACACCAACTTCCCTCTGAAGCAAACTGTCGCTGTTGTTTTATATACGTTTGCCTGTCTATTACACCAACTTCCCTCTGAAGCAAACTGTGCGCTTAAGTTGTTTTATATACGTTTGCCTGTCTTCCTTTGCGTTCCGGCCTAGACTGATGAACCAATTTTATCATGAATTTTACTGTTGTTTTTGGGACTCGTTTCTCCGTACAGCTTTTCATGAAGCTCGTGTTGTGCCAGTACTCTTCCTTATACCTGCTAAACGTTGACAGTCTTGCAAGACGTGTTCTGCCGTCATGTCTATTGCAGGGGCACAGGCTAGTTGCCAATTTTAATTTATGGAACATGTGGCTCGGAGCTTGTTGTGGCCGGTACGGAGGCGAAGTATGGCAACTTGTTCACGTCGAGAGAGACCATAGTATCCGTCACTGGCTGTGTGCTGAGGGTGGTCTTTTGCCCATTTGCTTCGATAGTGCGAACCGAAGCAAACTTGCGCTTGTTGTTGAAAGAAGTTTTCCCGGATGCAAAAATAGCAGCTAAACTATCAGCTGGAAAGACAAGATGTGGGTCCAATCACTGAGTGAATATGCATGTTTCAAGTGGCTATATTTTGATGACATGTCGTCGGGAAAATGTGAAAACTTACATAAGATTTTTTTCTGACTGACAAAGGTGTGTACGTAGTTGATTCAAAGTGATGTGATCAGTACTGCAATCAGGAGATATTTTCATCCATATACATATAAAAACCAATTGACATCGTAAAAAAGTGGTGTGATCATATTGAAAACTGTACTCTGAAATCGTGAAAATAGCACAGATCATATTTACTATTCCAGCACACAATGCTTCGATAGAAAGACTGTTTTCTTTTATCCATGCCCAATGTATCAATGAGATAAATCGTCTTAGAGTGGAATCGTCGAGTAAATTTTCACTTGTAAAATTAATTTCAAACATTTCACATACAGACAATTTTATGAACATTTAATGCAAAAGAAAGACGTTCAAAAAAGATCAGGTCATCAGAAAAATAACATGGCTACAATTTTAAAGGAGTTTAATGTTTGAAGTGTCCCCCATTTCGGTAGATCAAAATATAGCAACTCTAGAGAAGTGTCATCATTTCGGTAGATCAAAATATAGCTACTCTAGAGAAGTGTCATCATTTCAGAAGATCAAAATATGGCAACTCTAGAGAAGTGTCATCATTTCAGAAGATAAAAAATATGTAAAACCTAGAAAAAGGTCCCTATTTGATAGATAAATATAGCAACTCTAGAGAAGTGTCATCATTTCGGTAGATCAAAATATAGCAACTCTAGAGAAGTGTCATCATTTCGTAGATCAAATATAGCAACTCTAGAGAAGTGTCATCATTTCGTAGATCAAAATATAGAAAAATTCTAGAGAAGTTCATCATTTCAGAAGATAAAAAATATGAAAAACCTAGAGAAGTGTCCTCATTTCGGTAGATCAAAATATGTAAAACCTAGAGAAGTGTCCTCATTTCGATAGATCAAAATATGTCACCCCCAAGTAGTGCTATCATTTGGGAAGATCAAATATGTCAAGCCTAGAGAAGTGCTATCATTTCGAAGATCAAAATATGTCACGCCTAGAGTAGGCATAATTTGGAAGATCAAAATATGTCAAGCCTTGAAAAGTGTCATCATTTCGAAGATCAAAATATGGCAATCCTAGAAAAAGGGCCCTTTTTGGTCAAAACGTCCCTGTATTGTTTTTGTACTTTGTAAAACTACATTACTTTGTGTTTCTTGACATTATTACCTGGCTCTTCGCATATAAATATGTTCAAAGAACACTGCTATTCCATCAGTCCAGGACTTGCATATAAATGTGTTCAAAGGACAATGCTATTCCATCAGTCCAGGACTTGAATATAAATGTGTTCAAAGGACAAGCTATTCCATCAGTCCAGGATCCAATAAATGTTTCAAGGACACGCTTTTCCCATCAGTCCAGGACTTGCATATAGATGTGTTCAAAGGTCAATGCTATTCCATCAGTCCAGGACTTGCATAACCATCATCCCCTAGGGTTTCCAAATTGCTTTTTGTATAGTTGCTGGAAATGCTATTTGAAGGCAATTGTGTTATACGACCGAATCATTTGAGTCACTGATAAATTTTTTTGCTGCTTTTACACCCCCTTTGAACTAATTGTATCATTTCTAATTTTCTATTTTTGATACTTTTTATACTCTTTTCAAGAATCTCATTTTTGTGTTAAATTTTGCTTTTGTTTTTTTTGTTATTGTCCAGCTGAAATAAACTTCGAGAAATATGGGACTTAATTCCATAGAAGTGATTGAAAGAGGGTAATGACAGAGCTGATGGAAAATTACTTGGTCCTATGTAACGTATAACTGTACAAGAGAATATTAATATATATATATATATATGTGGTTGTAAACAAAGCTGGGAAGGTCTAGGCTGACAAAGATCAGTTTTATTTTTTGCCAGGCATGCAGGTGTAGAGGGTATGAACGTGGGATAGGCTTGCAGGTTTGTGCTGTACACAGAGCAAGGGACCAGGCTGATATTATAAATTTTCTAAGGGAGAGGGGATGTACATGATTCACGCAATAGGTGAATCTACAACACTAACCAGATTGCAAAACTCAAAGTTATGTGTGTGAGCTCGACAAGAACGCTATGCTGGCAGAAAAAGGGAAATAGAAACCAACAAAAAAAACCCGGTGTCGTTAGTCGCCACACGCTGATGGACATACTGAGGGAGAGATCAGCACTTATGGACTAATTTGTTCGACGTGCATTGATGGTGATCCGACGACTAAACTAAAGTCAGTATATATGGTCTATAAATATCAATATTGACGTAACATAAACTTTGTAAAATACATATAATCAAGACAATTAAAAACAAAAACCCACCGCCAATGTGATAATTTAATGAACGAAACTATTATTTTATTGTAGCAATGGTGAGGTCTAACTGGTAAGTGAAGCTTTAAATGGCATTTTTTCCTCCTCCCCCCCACTCTATGGTGGTAGGAGTTACCATCTAATTTTAATGATGGAGCGAAACAAAGGAGAGAAGCCATTAACGTAAATAGTCTTCACTAGTTGAGCATTGAAAAATCAGGAGCAGTCGATCGATGTTGGATGCTTTAGAGCGGGGGGTGAGTTCAGTTTTAAAAACCCCGGTAATGTTTGGTCTAGAATAATGTTAGTTCTTACTTTATCTAAACAGACTTTCTGGGGGACATTTTTGTCATCTTCTTGTATTTCCTTAACCTGTTTATTGACAGTAGTATGGAAACAACTGGCAAAGAAAATTGTATGGATAAAGGGGGAAATCGGGAGTAGGTTGTTATATAATTTATTCATTTCATGGAGGTCTCTGTTGAGAAGTGGTTCAGACGTATGCCTTGCGTTCTGAAAGTCATGGGATTGAATCATGATCATGAAGTTCAGTTTAATAGTGCATTTTTTCTGAGAATCACTATGATTGTTGCTGAAGCTATGGAGCCCCGAGCTTTTTTTTGCAAAGATCTTTGCAGTTACCTGCCAGTTCCGTGAATAGACTGGATCATATGGTGAAACCATGGGAATGAAGTAAAAGCAATGAAGATCTTCTTTTTCTATTCCTACTTTTCTTCATGTTAGGGGCTATCGTCTTCAACATTATCATACTCCTTTCTTAAATACAAGAATATCAAATTTGTTTCAGTTGAGAACTATGAAAAACATTATAGAAATAAAACGTTTAAACAATATGTTACACGCCAGTGGCGGCTCTGATCATTTTGTTGGGGGGGGAGACATTTTTTCCGGATAAATCATGGTTTTGCTTTTAATTTTTTAAATTTTTAAAAAAATAAAAACACGTTATACATTATTTTTGGTGGGGCCTGAACCCACTGGCCTAATGACGAGCCACCACTGTTTCATACATTAATAAGTTTTGGGGTACTTAAACAAAAAAATTCAGTTAGTTCATTATTTTTTAAATGACTTATTGAATATATTTTTAAAATAAATTTCATATTAAACATTGTGTAATTAGTAATCATTTATATTTTAAAATTTTTGTTTATATAAAGTTTACTGTATTAAAAATTTACCATCATCAGTAGTTTAGGAAGTCCACTATTTTCATAATATGATATAAATTAACATATATGTACAAAGGAAGAAAAAAAAAATATTTTTGTTTAATTCTGCTTTATTTCATTGCATTATTTTTGAATGTTTTCTGAAATTGATATGGTCTTTACTGTTTATTCTAAACTTAGCTATCAACCTACTTACAAAAATCAACCTATTGAATCTATTTAAATTTGACTAAATGCCAACAATATGAAGGTGTTCCTATCTTTATCTGTTATAGTTTCGAAATGTTTTAGAACAAGGTACACGCTCTAAATTAATTGGACTGTGATCTGGTATGATCGACATTTTAGTAATATACATTTAGTGATATTGTCAATTCACAGATAGCAAACGGGTTTTGATATAGACTAGTTTTATCCCCAAGATTACAACCTTTTAATTATAATTGTTTTTCTGTTGTTGTCAGTTTATTGGGAAAACATCGTAGTCTTAGATTAGTTTACATAAAAAGAAAGTATGTCACTATAATCGTTGAAATTGTTCAGAATGAATTTTCCTTGTGTCACTTAAATTTACACACAATTGAAACTTACTTAAAAAAACCTTTTTACTGATTGTATCGATGTTTAGGCGATGTAGGACAGGTGGGAGAGGCCTGAGAAATTTAATGGTCGATGGCTAGTGCAGCTGCGAAACAGTTCAGGTTGGGCGTTTTCATTTATCCCCACAACAAAAAAGTCATTGGTCTTACCGTGAATTGAACACGAGTCTTCAGCATGAGAGACGCGCTCTAATCCATACGGTCAGACGCTCCTCTATTCAAACTTACTAGTGAAGGAAAATTTGAAATTTGCGTGAACTACGCAGGAAATATATTTACAATGAACTAGTAAACATCTTGCGGGCGGGTCTTACCGTGAAAACCTACGTAACTACGGGCCCAAGCGCTATATTATTCAAGATGGAGGGTGAGGCGGATTATTCAAACGTGTTTAGTAAACATAGGGACATTTTAGTAAATTACGAACTCAAACAGACTTCTTTAGTAAACATAACAACAAAATAACGATGCCTAGTAAGTGCTTTAAAATGTGGATCAAATTACATTGTAATTATATATGTATAATATAAGTTAATTTAAAAAGTACCTTCTTCAGTAAACCAACTTTGTCGTGTTGTAAACATAACAATAAATAATGATGCCTAGTTAGTAAGTAATTTTACCAAAATGTAGATCAAATTACGATTATAATTATATGTATAATTTAACAATTACCTTCTTTAATAAACATAACAACAAAATAACGCTCCCTTTAGAAAGTGTTGTGTACGAAATGTAGACAAGGAACATATCTATTGTAAATTATTGAAAGCACCAGCTATAGGACTCAGTATTAAAATAGATCAAGACATGTCTTTACTGTTCACCTAAAGAAAGTTTCCATAGATAGAGTTCCTTTAACTGGCTGTCAAATAGTAAAAAATTGATAGAGGGTTTTCATGTTGAAAACCTCTTGTCCATGCAAATCATGAAAGATTTAGAAGAGCACCAACTATTGACTATTACATGACAATGGCACATGATAATCTGGTTGAAGCAATTAGTTTATCATCCACAACAAGCATTAGTTTTGTCCCAGAAAAAACACCCCAATTCCAGCTGAAGTTCCATCTGGTCAGAACTAAAGATAACAGAAAAGGTATAACACTCAGTGTTTTGCATTTATGACATATTAAATTGAACCTGATCTGTCCTCATATATCTGGATATGGAGATAAGTTTTTAGCCACGACAAACAAAAGAGACTGTATACAAATTGAAAACTCCCAGTTACATGAAATTCTCATTAGACAGTACTGTATGTGATTGAGCTCAAAAGAAATATTTTATTGTCTGGGTTCCAACTTTTTCCCTCAACAATGATATAAAAATCCGGAATGTTCAATGCAATGTTCAGCAAGCTGCTTTTTCACAAAAAGAAAGAAGCAAAATTCATAGTAGATAAATATATTTGTGTAATACTGTTTAGTTTATGCAATCGTTGTAGTGTTGTGAAAATTGATTGGCACATCATTTTGTTTCCTTGTTATCCTGTATCACTAGTGATCTCTTCGGACATAATGTATCAAAAGTTGTCACATAGACTTAATCTCCTTCGACATAATGTAAAAAAGTTCATGTAGACTATTGATCTCTTGGACATAATGTATCAAAGTTGTCTTTAGACTTGATTCATTCGATATAATGTATCGGTTGTCATGTGACTATTGATTTCATTCGAAAATGTAATAAAAGTGGGTATGTAGACTATTGATCTCCTTCGACATAATATAATAAAAGTTGGTATGTAGACTATTGATCTCCTTCGACATAATGTAATAAAAGTTGGTATGTAGACTATTGATCTCCTTCGAAATAATGTAATAAAAGTTGGTATGTAGACTATTGATCTCCTTCGACATAATATAATAAAAGTTGGTATGTAGACTATTGATCTCCTTCGACATAATGTAATAAAAGTTTGTATGTAGACTATTGATCTCCTTCGACATAATGTAATAAAAAATGGTGTTTCATTTAACTACACATATTTAATAGATATGGGTGGACTGAAGTACCTATCACAAGATCTCACTGTTCTCTGTTTCATATCATATATAGTTGTTCAAAAGCCGATATCATCTGACTATGAAGATAAGTTCTGGTCACGACAAACCAGAAGGAGATTGTCATACAAATGTAACTGCCAGCTACATAAAATTCTCATTAGACAGTACTGCATGTGTCTGCGGAGCTCAAAAAAAAAAAACTTTATTGTCCGCGGTTCCAACATTTGCAACATTTTCCTCAACAAAAAAAGGAAAATAAGGAATGATCAATGCAATGTTCAGCAAACTGCTTCTTCAAAAAAAAGGGAAAGTAGAAAAATTTAGTAGTAGATAAATATATTTATGTAATACTGTTTAGTTTCTGTGCAATCAAGCTGTGCTGATGTGCAATTTAGACTGACTAATTCGTGGATTACTGATAAGTGATGTTAGTTTATGTGCTAATCAAGATGTGGTGTTGTGAAAACATGTAGCTTACTTATTCATGGATAACTGAAGAGAGACTACCATAGGCTGATGTAAGTACAATAGTTATCATATTTAAAATTAATCTAAGTATTCTGTATAAAATTAAACTAAAATAGGGATGTGAGAGCAACAACTATAGCTACTTGTCAGAAAACATCTTCTGTAATAACACATGCATCCAACAACAAGTTTCTAACATCTGCAAGATGTATTGTCTAGATCAGCGTTTCCAATAGTAAAAAGTCAATAGTTAGTCTGTGAGAATACACTGCCTACCTGACGTCACATGGAATATTGCGTCCGCGCGTGGCCAGTTAGTAACGTTGCTACGGTCTTACCTCACGGGATATTGACCGCATTGTTCTAAACCGTGTAGTGCAGATTTGGACTGGTCTGTATTCTGGATATGGTAGGTTGATTACTTGTCTACGATAAAGGAATATTAATGACGAACTTTGAATGACCTTTGTCCTTAAATATGTAAATGTATTAGATACTTTTTGAATGAAATCTGCTTTGGAAAATCAGTTTTGTCTGCAGTTATGATTGCAAATATCCTCGTTTCTCGTAACAATTAAAAAAACAATTGACTTGATTTGTTTGTTTCTGTGTTTTCTGGACCTGAAGGGAGACGTAAAATTGTAAAATGTTTTTCTAGTAATTTAAAAAATGTCCAACAATAAATTGTTGTCAATAAAAGTTAGAAAGTGAATTTTTCATACTAACCTAGAACCAAACCTAGTAATATTGCAATTAAAAAGTGGGTTCTTCAATGCTACGTGTGGAGTATGTCCTTCATAAGAGTTAGAAAAAGAGTTTGACGAAACTATTTCTCTTATTGTTGTTAAAAGGAGATTTTCATTGTTACATTGAATCAATTCCTTGGGAGAAAATCATTGCATCCGATAACAATATGATGGGAGATAATTAATTAAATGACTTTATATAGAGTATTTATTTCAATAACAATATGATGGGAGATAATTGATATAGTGACATGTGTACAAGTCATTAAATTTTTGAAAATAGACATGAAACAGTAATAAAACAAATAAGCAGTGAATGTTTCTAGTTGATTCTAAAGTGGCATATTTCTTTTTTCAAATATGAATATTTCAGAGCAATAGCCTTTTTAGTTGCAGAGACTGTTAAATATTTAAAATTGTTATATATTTTAGATTAATACTTCAACCTGTCAATTTGAAACATTGTATTGGGGAAGCAAGAAGTTTTATTGTATTATATATACACACACACCCACAGTTACTAGATGCACATGTGTAATACAAAGGGTCAGAATCACAATGATCTCTATTAGAAAAATACGAAAATGTGGAATGCAATTTAATTTGTGTTTTTAAATGCACATTCATACTGAAGTTTAATTAAAATTAAACATTATTAATAATGTACGCTTGCCTTTTTCATTGATAAATAATGCTAATAAAAACTCAAACACAACAAGTGTAATCAGACGTGAATGACTTGTTCTATTGTGCTCGACAACTGACACAAAATTTATTGAATATTCTTGAAGTAATGTAATCAAAATTCTGTAATTTGAAAAAAATACATTGAAATTTAATTTCAGCAAACAATGAACTGTTGTCATTACAAAAAAATTTTATTTTTTTTTAGTTAATATTTTTTGCGTATAGCTTACGGCATCGAAATGTTTTTTAATAATCAGCAGTATTGTATATGTATTAATTTAATATGACTTACAGACAACGCAATCCACAACTGCTATTGTCCGTTCATACATGATTTGATTTTTTATATTCACCGTTGACATGGATATGGATTGTAAAGAAAATTTGTATGATCAAAACCCTTTATTGTATCTGACAACAGCCATTTTTTATAATTACCGTACAACTCATTGTATTAAGCCCCCAGAAACCCCTTGAATTGTCAATTTTCTGCAGCCATACGAAACAATCCACACAAGAATTTTTTCCCAAATTTTTAGATATGACTTAATTTTTTTTGAAAAATTACATTTCATTTACTGGGGATTTTCTTTTATAACCCAGATATTTTTCTAAAAAAGATGTTATTAAATATGATGTTTTTTTAATGATGAGAGATTTCAAAAAAAGTTTTCTTCTGGAGAAACATTGAGATATTACATGATTAAAAAAAATAAAATTTTTTCAATAGTTTTTTTATTGTCATGAATCTTTTTTAGAAAAATTTTAAAAAAATTATATGTAGAAGGAAAAATTTTTTGAAAGAATAATTTTTTCAAATAAAAAAAAAAAAAAGTATTTCTAGAGAATCCCCGGAATTTTTCTGAATAGATTCTATATAAAAATTTGATTCAATTCCAAAAGGGATTGAACGAGGGGCCCAAAATTAACGGGATGGAGACATTTCTTTTAGAACCTTTTTAAAGTTTAAGGAAGAAGGGGAATATATAGGCCTCATGGAACCAAACCTTATTTGGGCATCAGAACAGATCTGAAAGTCAATGGTTTTATGTAGTCTACATCGGTCATACGATGATTTTGGGCAAAAAAAATCTTTCCCCCCCTTTTTCCAATATGCCACATTTATGAACACAAGACATATGTTTAACTTTATATATATAGGGGCATGAATCAGCTCTGACGACTTCAATTATCAAATAGATCGACAACACGCTGTATATCACAATAGATGGGTACTATTGTGTTGTTTTTTGTAAAGGCCATGCTCAAATCAGAATGTTATCGTTTTTTAATATTACATTAAAAAAATATTACATTTTCCTACGCCTGTGTGGTGCCGGGCCTGCAAGAAAGAAAAGAATAGTACCACTGCGACCTACTAAGCATGCCGTAAGAGGCGACTGATGTAGGACCTAGGGAAGCTGCCCTAGTAAAAAAAAGCATCGCAGAAATCGGATGTGCTGACCTACTTATAGGTGCATAACTGGCACAACGTACAATCGCTCTTAGGCTCAGATCACTCAAATCACTCAGAGTGGTTGCAAGTGGCCAATAGGGAGCTTTCGAATAAAATAAGATAATATTACATTTTTATATTGGGGGAACCTAGTGATCTTGTGTGCTTGTTTTAAGGCACTTTGTAAGCTGATATTCATTTTTGTAAGGCTGTTTTTGATGCCATCGCTCCATCTTTTGTGTGGGTCTTCCTTTGCTTTGTACTCATTATACTTTTTTGTGCCTCTTGTGGTGGGGGATGAGAATGTTTAAATGTTTTTAAATATGAATACATATTCTCAGTGGCAACGTGTGAGTGTAAAACATGGACATTTAACAAGGAGGGAGAAGTATATATTTTGTTTTTGAGTATACTTGTTACAGAAGAATCATCCATGTACCAAGGGCGAGAACTAGATTTATCTAGAAGGAACTCCATAAAAAAACCTGACTGATTCAAACCAGAAATAAGATTTCAAAATTGATATTATGGACATACAATAAGACACGAAGAATTGAAGAAGACCAGTGATTAAGGAGGCACTCTTGCAAACATGAGAAGAGGAAGACCACGGGGAAGATGGATACAAGATTTGACTGATGATTTGAGCATGACGAAGAAGACGTGGACCACAGGTAAATGAGAGAAATTTCCATGGACGTTAGGGCCATGTTCGCCCAGACGTTTTGGGATGATGATGATAATATGAATACACAGGTCGTCTAAAAGTATTCGTTTTTGATAACATATGTGACGAATCTCAAATTTTGGGTGTTTACGTGGATATATGCCCTGGGATGCGGATGTTTACGGTAATGAGAGTGAACTGGCTTGCATCAACAGCACGATTGTTGGGGAGTTAGGAGGGAAAAGGGGATATTTTTCGGTCTCTTCGAAACGTCTGTTTGGATGAGGACACTAAAATCGATGGAATCGATCAAGGATTTAGGCGTTTGGGTTCCCCATTGTTGTCGAACGGGATGCCGAGAGGCAGGGGGGAGGTGTGTTTAATCGGGACCACAGGAACCAAAGTATGCATCTCCGATATCTGGGGAGACTGAAATAGGGGTCTGCCAGTGCAATGATGTCATTTAAACCCAAAACCAAAACCAAAAAAAATTACATGGTGAAAAAGAAAGGCGACACAAGAAAAAAACAAAGTAATGTAGTTTACCAAATCAAAAAAAAAACAATATGCAACGTTTCGCCCAAAAATGTTCTACGCAAATGATAAAAAAAGGGAAGTTTTTCCATCTTACACGGCACAGAACATATGTCAGATTTACACCTCACAGAACATATAGATTATTGCTGTGAAAATTTTTTAGGGTAAGATTTTCGATATGTTTTTACTAAAAACAGCGATGTTGTTTTTAAAATGAAGTTTAGCAGTACGGTTGCTGTTTTTCGATATTTCGATTTCCCTGCCCCATGCAGTTCGCCAATTGAAAATCGGGAACTCGAGAAATTAATCAGTTCACAATGTTTAACAGTGTCTTGGCGTAAGCAGAACTTTTATTTTTATTGATAAAAATGGGAAAGATTTTTGTTTACTATGTCACACGTTTTTTTTAATATGTAATAGATCGCCTTTGCAAACATTCGCCACCATTTTTTGTACTACCTTTAAACAAACTTCGATGATCATTTTTTTTGCGTATGCTTTTTTGGTTTAAACGACTCATTGATCCGGGGGAACCCTATGTCTGCCCCCCCAACAATATCGAAAAAGTTTCATACTGTTGGTTCCGGGCTCGCGGCCACCTTCCTTGCCTCTCAGGGATCCCTTTGACAACAAGGGGAACTCCAAACTGCTTTAAAACCTTGACGATTCAACATCGAAGTGTCTCATCCCAAAAGACAGTCGCGAAGAGACCCAAAAGTATCCCCCTTTCCCTCTTCCTTTCCCCAACAACTTGTTGATGCAACCGCCCCCATTCCGAAAACACCCCTCCCAGGAATATATCCAGAATCGGGAGGTTAGAAACTTATAGACGACATCCATCATGGGTATGCAAATTATATAAAAAAAAACTATTTTTTGTATCAAAAAACCCACAAATTATTTAAACATGAATTGTAAGGTCGGAGGTAAAAGTCTCAAAAATTACTTTTAACATCAGGTAGATTTCGTAAAATTTAAAAACGTAGTGTTTGACAAATTTTTTAAAAAGAACTATAACATTGTGTACAGTTTATAAATAGCAAGCAGACTTCACCTTGAATGGGAACCCGGTACATGTGATTATTTTCCGATTTTTTATCTTTGAACAATGAACCAACCAAGGTTTAGCAGCGTGAAGGGGCCTTTTGCCGGTAATAATAGTTCTACAAAATTGATTTCCATCTCTTTTTTACGGTTCAGGAAGACACAAAAGGGTTTCCATACACGTGCCTCGGCCGTGCCCTGTTTAAAACCCCAATTTGCCAACGTGTTCAACTCCGTTAAACTTGAAGACACCCAAACTTGGGTGACATATCGCCTGGTATTTTTGACAACAAATAAAATGCACGCCCCTATAAAGACAAAGTTCCACTGTAGTTCCTGAGTTTTCCCCCATGTCATCATTGATTTGATTTTACCATGGTTTGTCCATTGATGTTTAAAAAAACTTGGTCAGCCAAAGATCACATAAACTTTCTTTGTCACGCTGCTGATGAAGAGTCACGGTGATTATTAAACAAATGTATGATTACACGTATGATTCAATAAACTATAAGTCAAGCGTATCATTGAACAATAGTGATGTGCGAATAGTAACTAACCGTTGATGCAATTCCCCGTAAGAATACCACATGGGAAAAATACAAGTTACTTGGTAAATAATAGTTTAATGTTTACTATCTTCCTGTAGAGGAGCGTCTGGACGAATGTATTAGCCCAGGCTAGAGATCCACTCAATTCACGATAAGGCCAAGTTCTTTCTGTTGTGGTCATAAATAAAAAAGCCTAATCTGAACAACTTCGGTGACTGTGCTAGATATGAGCCATTAAATTTCTAGGCTCTCGTCCCATCTGCCCTAAGCCCTTAAATCCATCTAAAACATATTAAGGATGAAAAGTGGAGATCAATATGTTACACCGGTAAAATAAAGTCTTAGCAGAGTAATTTCAACAAGATAACTCCCTTTCCCCTCGTTCTGACTCTCCAAACATAAACACAAACAAACCATGCAAAAAAAACCCTGACAATTACTTAAACATGCAAATATATGTATTGGGAGAAACAAAAGGGACTACACGCTGAAAGAAATATCTAGAAAAAACCTACATTAAATGTTCTGAGCATCTAACGAGAATAAATACAATTCTCTCTCTCTCTCTCTCTCTCTCTCTCTGCGCGTTTACGTAGACGTCAATGTGATTTAGGTAATACAGACTAAATACTAACTAACGAGGCAACTTATAAAAATGAAAAATACTGGCCCAGCAGCCAACGGGGAACATATAAAGTGCCACAGCAGCCAATGGGGGAAAATATAAAGTGCTACAGCAGCTGATAAGGGAAAATATAAAGTGCCCCACAGCAGCCAATGGGGGAACATATAAAGTGCTACAGCAGCCAATGGGGAACATATAAAGTGCCCACAGCAGCCAATGGGGAAAATATAAAGTGCTACAGCAGCCAATGGGAACATATAAGTGCTCACAGCAGCCAATGGGGAACATATAGTATGCTCACAGCAGCCAATGGGAAAATATAGTATGCTCGCAGCCAATGGGGAAATATAGTATGCTCCACAGCAGCCAATGGGAACATATGGTATGCTCCAGCAAATGGGGAACATATAGTATGCTCACAGCAGCCAATGGGGAACATATAAAGTGCTCACAGCAGCCAATGGGGAACATAAAAGTATGCTCACAGCAGCCAATGGGGAACATATAGTATGCTCACAGCAGCCAATGGTGAACATATAAAGTGCTAACAGCAGCCGATGGGAACAAATAGTATGCTCACAACGACCAATGATTATGCTCAAAACTACCAATAGGGGACACTAATTGCTCACAACTACCAATAGGGGACACATAATGTCTCACAACTACAATAGGGGGAACACATAATGTGCTCACAACTACCAATAGGGACACATAATGTGCTCACAATACCAATGGGGACACATAATGTGCTCACAACTACCAATGGGGGGACACATAATTGCTCACAACTACCAATAGGGTCACATAATGTGCTCCAACTCCCAATAGACACATAATGTGCTCACAACTACCAATAGGGGACACATAATGTGCTCACAACTACCAATAGGGGACACATAATGTGCTCACAACTACCAATAGGGGTCACATAGTGTGCTCACAACTACCAATAGGGTCACATAATTGCTCACAACTACCAATAGGGTCACAATTGCTCACAACTCCCCAATAAGGACATATAGTATGCTCACAACTATTAATGTGCTCACAACTACCAATGGGTGTGGGTGTAGGGTCACATAATGTGCTGACAACTACCAATGGGTGTGGGGTCACATAATGTCTCAAAACTACAATGGGTGGGGAGGAGATCACATAATGTGCTGACAACTACCAATGGGTGTGGTGTAGGGTCACTAAGGGCCACAACACCAATGGGTGGGGGGTCACATAATGTGCTCACAACTACCAATGGGTGGGGAGGGATCACATAATGTGCTGAAAACCCTAATGGGACACAAATAAAGTGCTCACAAGCTAAGTCTTCATCTTTCTATTGCGTGGCGACTCGATGCAAAAGTTTGAACAGAAACTAGTCAAGTGTATTATGACATAAGAACTGTCATTCTGACTGCTATAACGATATGATAAATATTTATCACTGGCTCATGATATCATCTACACTACGATGATGACCAACACAGTTCATATTGATGTGGTCTTTCTTCTCACAAACGTCCATCCACTTACCCAAATTGTTATATACCCGTCCCCGAGGCGCCATATCTTTCTTAAACACACTTAATTTACACCTCTGGGTCAGAGGCGTGTTCCCCCAGCTCGGTGCCGATCTCCGTCCTCCACATCCATCATTGCAGACAGAATTATTTTCTTTCCTCGCTAGTTTCTCCTCTCCCCACGACGCCTAGTTAAATGATTTCATGTTTGGACACGATTTAGAAGGTGAGCTAACATGAGAGAGGGAAATAAAGAAGCTCAGTTTGAAAACTGGAAGAATAAATTCTATAGCTCTTTTAGAAGACTAGTTTATTAGCCAATGTCTTGTGAAATATATACTGTAGTATACAGTGGCGGCTCGTCATTAAGGCCATTGGGCCCGGGTCCAACCAAAAATAAAGTGTAACGTATACTTATTACTTTATAAATTAAAATAGAACCTAACCCAAAACTATGATTTTTCCGAAAATTGTCTGGCCCCACCAACAAAAATGAGCACAAGCCGCCACTGGTAGTATAGTTAACACGTGAGATATCTTCTTCTTCTTCAGGATCTCTGGTCATGCGCTTAATTTACTGTGGACCTAAACTGGGCAGACAGCTTCAGGTCTGTCGGGTTTCCCAAAGCTTAGTTTTCAGGTCGACTGGGTGTGGACTGTTGCTTCCAGCTCACAGAAGAGGACAGTCTTGCAGGATATGCTCTGGTGTCTGTTCTGCCTGCTGACACTGGCAGAGAGCTGTTTGACTATTCCTAGTCTGTATAAGTGTTTGTTGAGTCTGCAGTACCCGGTGCGTAGTCGAAATATAATGACCTGGTCTGTTCTGCTTAGGTCTTTGAGGGAGTCTTTTCCATAATCATATCCAGTGTTTGTCTTCCAGTCTACTGGATTTTCTCTGTGGGGGTTTTGACCTCTTGAAAAGAAAAGGGTTGGTAAATTTGCTTTTTGCACTGCCCTCCTTAGCTAAGACATCAGCACTCTATTGCCTGCAATGCCACAGTGAGATGGAATCCACTGCAAGTAATTTCGCCTTTTTCTGAAAGCTGAGCAAGTTCTCTTTGTAGTTTTTACTGGCTTAGTGGATTTAGCCTCCAGGGCTTGTATAGCTGACAATGAGTCTGTAAGAAATATCATCTTGCTTGCAGCTGCTTGCAGCTTATTCATGTGCTGGGCTGCCATCAGAAGGGCTATGAGTTCTGCTTTGTAGTTGGAACATATTCTTCCAGTAGGACCCTTAGAACACAGTGGTAGCATCTGGGTACCTAATGTACCTCCTGTCCACCATTCATGGTTGCCTCCATTGCCGATCCATCTGTGTAAATTTTTATCCAGCTGTCTTCTGGAAACATGTAATGGAGATGTTCCATTGTAATTGCTTTTTCACTAGATTAGGCTCGGCATCTTTGCTTAATAATTTGGGGATGGAGGTTGAGAAGTTTAGTGGTACTGAGTCTGGTTCCCAGTGATCAAAAGCAATTCTTCAGGTATGGAATTATGATTTGATTTCCCAAGTATGACTTTCCTATTTCTTTTGCTTTGTGGTTTAGACTTGTACGCTTTAGTCTGTTCTTTGTTCAAGCCTTTTTTTCATGCAGGGGATGGTGAGGCATTTTTTTTGATCCTTTCAGTCCGTAGAATCACTTTTCTCCTTCTTCTGTCTTCCAAGGGCTGGATGTTGGTGCCTTTTCCATTTCTACAATTGGTAGATTTCAGGGTCCCAAAATAGTACGCAGACACATGTTTTGTGTTTTTTTCCAGTATCGATTTGTTTGAATGGGCTGCTGATACCCATGTCGATGATGCATATTCGGGGGTCAGTCTAACTGCCCAGTGTACACCTGACTCCAGGATTCGAATATCAGCCCCAGTATTTCCCAGCCAGCTCCGCATCACCTTTGTTTCTCATAGCCTTCTGTTTGTTTCCATTATGTGATGTTTCCATGTCAGACGACTGTCAAGTTAACTCCCAAAAAGGTTGGAGTATGGGAACGGGGAACGATATCATCTTTAAATTTCAGTCTGAAGTGTTCTTCCTTTGTTGACAATGAGAAAGCGTTGCTATAGTTTTGCTCGGTTTTTTCTAGACCCATTTACTTGCCCACATTTGACGCTGTTCAGGCTGGCCTGGAGTTTAAAGATGGCAGGACCCAGAACTCGGAGGTGTACCACACAGCTAGATCATCAGCATGGAGAGTGTAAACATGTCTGGCAAGTTTGTGGCAGATCATTAATATATACCGGGAAAAAGCAATGGGGACAGTACGCCCCCTGGGGGACTCCTGCTCTTAATTTGAATCTGGGACTGTGCACTCCACCCAAATTTACAGATGCTTGTTTTGGGTAAGAAGTCTTTATCCAATAGTACATTCTACCCGTTTCCACTGCGTAAGAGTTTAATAGCAAACCATCTTTCCAGACTTTGTCGAAGGCCTTAGACATGTCGAAGAACACTGAGTTTCTTCTTTTCTTGGAAGCCATTTTCTATGTCCTGTGCAGGTATGCCACTTGGTCATCATGCTTCTATGTCCTGGAACAGTCTGGGCTGGACCCAGTTTATGGTTGGATTCTAAAACACTGAGTCTAGTGGTTATCCCCTTCTCCAGCATTTTTGCAGTGCAACTTAGCAAACTTATAGGTCTGTAGCTCTGCGGATCCTTTTGTCTTTTCCACTTTTTAAAATTGGGTGGATTGTGGCATTTTTCCAGATGTCTGGGACTCTCCTGTCTCCAACTATTTTAAAAATCTGGAGAAGACTCTGTGCTATTGGGCCTATTTGTTTGAGCATGTTGTTTGATACTCCATCTGGTCCCGGGGCCTTTTACGATTGAGCTTTTTCAGTGCTCTCTGCAGCTCGGGTCAGTGTGATGTCTACCCCCTAGGGTTCACTTGTTGCTTTTTTTAATGTAGCATTTATCTCACTTCTGACTTCTTTCCCTTGCTCCTGACTTATTTAGCATGAGCTTCTTGCTTGTAACACTGGGCCATCAGGGGGGCTGCTCCTTTCCTGGAGAAGTTGTTCTCCTTGCTGGAGAACTGTTTTCCCTCTAGATGGGTTTTCATCGTTCAGGGCTTTTGTAAGTCTCCACAACTTTTGAGTATCTTTTCCATGTTCAAAGAGGCTGTCTTTTCTTTCCAGGATTTTCTACACTGCTGGTTTCTTTCTCTAACATAAAAGGGGCCCCTTCTCTATTGTGTTGCATTACATTTGTCCGTTGGTGGAGTTCCATTGTATTTCTGGCACTGCAAAGCGGCTATGGAGAACTTCCATCTCTGGTGTCCAATATGGCTTGTAGTTTTTTCTCCTCCCTCTGGGTATAGCCTTTTGCAGCATCTAAAAAGGCTTTTTTGAATGAACGTGCATCTCTGTCACTTTCCCTGATTGATTAATTTCTTTTTCAGTACTTGTCTGCTAGTTCTTGGAATAGCTTTCAGTCTGCCTTTTTGTAATTCCAACTAGGGGCAGAGTTTGTAAGTTCCTCCTTTTTAATGTTATTTATGAGGAGTTTCACTGGTCTATGGTCACTACCTTCAATCTGGTCGCAGACTTGCCTTTCGGTTATCCTGTGAATGTCGTCTGTAGGGAAAGCTGATCTGGGTGCTTGTGTGTCGCCACCGTCGTGAGTAACATGTGGGAGGATCATCTGGGTGGTTGAGAATGGTGAGACTGTTGGTGATCAGCCATTCTTCAGGCTTTCACCTCGAGGATCTAGCGTGTCATAGCCCAGCTTGGAGTGGCTTGAAGTCTCCTACTATAAGCAAGTTGTCATCTTGAACTTTGATAGCTCCAGCTCAGTTTGAATGGAGGGTGGTGAGTATATATTGTATAGGTATCAGTGTTGTTGATAAGGAGTTGAACAGCTATGAATTTTGTGCTCATCTGATTGGACCTGTGAAGTTCAACTGCCGGTATGGAATTACGAACTAGTGTTACTACTCCACCCTTATGTCTATTTTCTCTATCCTGACGGAAGGTTTCAAAACCTCTAATGCTGAATCTATTTCCCGGATTAAGGTGGTCTCTTTGGGTACAGGGAGATGTCAATCTTTTCTGCCTGCAGACGTTCCTCTAGCTCTGTTTTTGTTGGTTACCTTCTGCATTCCATTGCATAATTGTGAGGGGTAAAGTTTGTCCTTTCTGCCGAGTAATCCCTGTCCTCCTGGCTTTGCAAGAATCAACAGGGCCCCCAGTAGCTGGGGTGGACCCCTTCGAGGCAGGGGGGCCGGTCCCCCACCACCTGGTTTTTTCCCATGGTGGTGGCACCACAGTTTTATAAATATTTGGGATGGCCATTTGAGTTGTTCGTATGTGTCGATTCCTCCCCCCAAATGGGTGAAAATTCCGTTTCTGAGGACATCTTTTTTTGAGGTTGTTCTCTAGACAGTTGCAGTCCCCTGCTGACGAGATCTGTCTTCCCGGGTTTGTCTGGGGTCTCCTGCTCTAGATGACTTCAGCCTTCTGTCCGGGCTCACCAAACCCCGGCTTTTTGCAGGGTGCTCCTGGGCACTGTAGTTTAATCCTATGCTTAAGGGGAAAATGTCATAAGTAGAAGACAAGACAAGAAAAGGATGTCCTCCTCAAGAGAGGAGGACAAGTGCTATTTGTCCCATAGCTGGGATGGGTTGGTTGCAGCCAGAGCATTTACCACTCCGGTGGGTTCTGCAGTGTCACCCATGAGGCCCCATCCTGCTCCCGCCTTTTGGTCTGGCCTTTCACCTTCAGTCTGTTCGGCTTGGTTAGCCCTGCCAGGAGTTAGACTCCCGCCGACATAGCCTGAAGGATCCTAAAGGCACACAACCCTCCAACCACGATAAGGTAGGCTAATATGGAGGGGTAGAGATATCAAATGCAGCCTCTTCTTTTACATAAGATTAAAATAGGTCTAGTTACATAGTTAATACGTGATGATAACAGTCTGGAAAAGTGCCAAATGATCATCGACCTGTCGGCCATTATTTGATTACAATCTCTCGTTAGATGCTTAATTTTAAAATATTTGCTTCTTGAATTATTTTACTAGCCCATAATTTTGTCCTTATCAAACAATAATTTTAAGGCATCTTTCATATATAACGCTCACTGGGGAACCTCACAGGCATATGGAAGCAAAATACAGTAAGAATCTTCTCCACCACACGCAGGTGAAAACATATGCAAGTGGGTTTCGTGGCTAAGGGGTTAAAGATTTTGTCTTGTGCTCTGAAAGTTGGTGGTTCGAACCTGATCCCGCGTTATGTTCACGCGTGCATTTTTCTAAAAACCCAGAGAATTGTTGCCGAAAATACAGAGTTCATGATCATGAAACATTCTTGGCAGATTCATGCTATTTCTAACAAAGAGATCAAGCCATGTGAAGGAATTCTGTGAAGGCAACGTTCTCATTTAGACTACAGTATACATCTTATACGCATAAACTGTAAATTAAGAACCCTCCTCAACTCTCTCACCATAGGCACATTAGGTAGACAAAACACATATCATAACACTCTGTAATATCACTAGTTCTGTCTCCATCACATTCATCACACCCACACTGAAACACAACAAACATTTTAATCGTGAAGTTTAACCAATGCATGAAAATAAAGGATAAGAAAGAAACGGAAATTAATCAATTCATATTATATATAGACAGGCTAAGAGACGGTTGTCACATGGAATGAATCTGGCCCTGAAACCGGAGAGAACTGTCGGGCACGTTGGGCCCTCCGAATGAATTTCGGGCACTTCGACAACCGCCGGTAACCAATACGTTCAGCCCGGAAGCAAAGTTCGCGAACCGGGCGGAATAGCTGAAGCCCGCAATTACCAGGCGTAGTCCATGACCTTTGGGAATCGTGTCATGCGCTCGGGAGGTAGTAGTGGTCGATACACACGCTAACGTCGATCGTTTGTTTTCACACATAACAAATTGGACTCTCTTGTCGCCAGGTCAGGCGATGCAAAAAGTATCCCTTGCCAAAACAACTACATATTCGATATTAACGTTTACATAGTAGACGTCTGGGCCTTACGGTAAGCTCGATCCCAACCGCGTACCTGGTTCCCAAACACCGCGGCGGCAATTGTGAAGAAAATGTGTTCTCGTGGATTTTATGAACGCAATATAAACCTCACCGCTCAGAAAGCAATGAAAAACTACTGAACGTGAAGTGGTGCATGAAAGTCAACGACTCGTTTACTGTGATTGATTTTGACGTCCTGTAAAAAATATGCCACTATTTTAATTTTCATACTGATAATAGGAACGCTCAGCAGAAGGGAAAAGGCTTCAAGGTAGACCATCAACATCAAAATAACTTGTCCTGAGCAGAACTGATGATTCACAATGATAAAGTGCAGCTAGCTTACAAAGTCTTCAATGTTTTATTGTTATGTTCGGGGTTTTTTAATTGAGTATCAAGCCCGCCTGACCAGCGTGTTCGTAGCGCGTTGGACGTGGGTGACTAGTCCTCTGTGTGCGGGTTCAATTCAGAACCCAAATTTTCCCCCAGATTCACGGTGTTCGTGGCAACGAAGGGTTGCGATGTCCATGGCACCGGGGCCAAAAGAGCTGGAATCTCAAGTGCTTCTGGATCAAAAAAACCCAAAAAAAAAACCAAACTGAGTATCAAAGGTTTAGTAAATAAAAGCAATTAGGAGAGATTAGATATTCCCCGCCGCGTGTTGTCTGGGCTCGCAAGGAAGTAAAGAATAGCCGCACTGCGACCTACAAGGCATGTCTAAGAGGCGACTTAGGTGGGGTTTAGGGCTGGCTACCTTCCAGTGAAAATTTAGCCACAAAATCCAACCATCCATGAACAAGTCACATAAAGGGGAGGCCGAGAAATACATGGAGACGAGATTTAGAGGCGGAGATCAACAATATAAAGAAGAGTTGGAGGAGCTGCAGGAGTTAGCAGAGATAGGAAGACTTGGCATCATGAGTTGGGTTTACGGCCTATTCCCAATCCGGGTAAAATAGCAAAGAGAGAGAGAGAGAGATTCAAGAAGTAACACAGGAGTCTCTGTTAATGGGTTAGGCCTCTGCATTGCTTTCCGAAGGTCATGAATTGAATAAGGACCCATCTTTCTGTTCACGAGTGCATTTTTCCAGAGAACCCCAGAACCATTGGCGGAGCTTTCGGGTTCGTGCCTTGTTTCAATACTCTCTTGGTAGATGGTGTGCCCATTCTGCGGCGAGGAACTGGGTCATTTGGTGTAAAAACCCGGCGCATAATTTTTATTTTTTTAAAGCCGTTAATATCTTTCTCAAAGTCTGTGTGGGTGTTCTGTGAAATTCGTCCGCCTGTTGTATCGTTTGTTTGAAAAAGGCCTTTTGAAACTTCTTGTATTGTTATGTTTTTAAATAACAAATTAACTTACATAATAGATTAACATTGTCGAAAAACATAAATTGAAAACCACAACTAACATTATATAAAGATTAACATTGTGCGTAACAACACAAACATTGTAAACCAAAACTAACATTGTAAAAAAAACATTAAATTAAATTTAAAACACTAACATTGTACTTTTAAAACCTAACTTTTTCATAAAAACAAAAAACATTGTTTTCCACAACTAACATTGTAATAAAAACACAATTTAAAAAACAACACAAACATTTTTAAAAAAACAAACATTGTACAAAAAACACTAAATTGTACATAACACTATAACATTACAAACAACATTAACATTACATAACAACACTAACATTGTACATAACATTAACATCAAAATTTAAACCAACTTGTCTCCAGTAAATCACAGTCTCCCCAAAATTCCACACATAGAAGAGCGAAGGAAAAAAATAAAAATTCCCATCTTTCATTACTTAATTCAATCATCTCTTTTTTCGTCATGAAAATGGCTGTGACCAAGACTGCAAGAAAGTTGAACCACGAGCCGGTTGCCGACCTGGTTCATGCCTTTTTCCTGATTGATAGATGCTTGAAGATCCCAGGGCCTGATTGAAAGTGGGGCTTGCCAGTCCCGCTTGAAAATGTAATCCAAAATAGACGGGGAGAGAGGATACAAAAATGAGCAGAGGGAAATGGGTGGTGAGCGAAGAGAAAAACTGTAACATTCTGATTAATAATAAGTGTAGTGATTGCTTGCTTTACAATAAGGGTGTTTTAAAGTCGGCGTACATGCACGTTAACGGGGATTCGGCGCACCAATATAAGTAGTTCATTTCAAATAAATATTCTTCTTTTTCCGTTTTAATAAACCCCTTTGGAAAACATTTTTTTTTAGTCTTTTGGATTTAACCATAGGAGGAGTTTTGTTGTTAAAAAAACAATAAAAAATACTGTTTTTTAAAATTAAAAAAATGAAAAATCCCAAAATTTTTCTCCCCAACAAGGCCTTTATCAATCAAACGAAAAAAGAGTGACAAATTAAAAAAACAAATGGACGCCCAAAAAAAACAAATTAATAAAACTAAAAAAAAACGAATAACGAAATAAATGAAACACAAAAACACACATAAAAACTAGAAATAGAACGGAAGAGAAAAAATGAAAAATCTAGTAAATATAAAACAAAACATGCAACATATCCCCAAAAAGTTCAAGGGGGGAAAAATTAAAAGAAGAAAGGGAATTTTGTTGAGCCCACGGGTCGCAAGGTACCATACAAAAGAAATAAACCGATTCCCGAGCAATCGATCGATCACCCAGGAACACGATGGGATGGCTTGCCTGACACGTGAGCGCCAAAGGCGACATTGACATGGGGCTACAGGGTCACAGAGCTTGGGGTCCCAAAGTGTTGGGACTCATGTTTCCGCTCTGGATATCCTTTTTTTTTCCTGAAAATGGATAGTAAGAAGGGACCCCATGTAACCATCGCAAAACAAACTTTAAAAGGGAAAAACATACAGTACGCGTTTGATCAATAACACCGGGTTGCAACCGGCGCCCACTGAACATCCACATGACGTATTGGATAAGACGCTTGTACCAAATTTAAGTTTTTTCCGTCTGTTGCAGTTTCATCTATTTGTGAGTATTTTTTTTAGTTTTTGGATACAGTCCCATGGTCCCAAAACAGTTTTTGAATGTTTTTTTGTTCAGGCTCGCCCCATAAACGGGGTAACAAAACTGTTTAGGTGTCCATCCCATAGTCGAGTATAACCCGCTTTTTCCGGTCGTTTCGTCTACACTTTGGAAGGGGGGGGTTGTGTTCTACTTGTTTTTAAAAATAATTTTTACCCCTTCCGAGTGACAAAACCCCACGCTGGGTGCAAAAACCCGGCAACTCCTGCAGACCAAATTGATTGGGGTGTCTGTCACTTGTAACATGGCTGAATTTAATCCCAATTTTTTTAAATTTTGGGGGGGAAGATTTTTACTGTTTTTCAGACTAACAACTTTTTCTAATCTGTTAAATTTAGGGGTCGTCATTTGTTTGTATTTAAATTTCATTTATTTATTCATACTTTTCTTTTTTGGCAAAAGTATTTGGTACATCCTGTCGTCGCCTTTCATGCAGCATCTTCTGGACAGTTGACCTGTTTTTTCAAATCCATATTGAGAGGGTTTAAACACGGACCTTGAACGGTTCCCAAACAAAGAGGGGGAGACCTTTTTTGGAAAGGCGAGCGGTTTTTATCCAAAATGAAAAGGGTTTGAATCAATTTTGGGTTTTTCAAATTTTCCCAATTCCCCATGGTTGTTTGATTTTGAATTAAAAAACAAAATTTCCCCTTTGGTACTTTGATTAATCTACGTTTTGGATCTTTGTACACTCTGCTCATTCATGTACATTCTTTACACGTTTTCTAAAAAATTAGTGTATACACTTTAAAACGGAAGGTTTTCCTAGTTTTGAAAGAAATTATAATTGAACATTTATTGCAATTCTGAAAAAGCTTTGCTTCATAACGTTTACCCTTCAATCTCAATCTTTTCCCCATGGAATTAAAACCCGATTTTTTTTCCCTTTTGCAAGTTTGGGGGCCCCCGGGGCCCCCCTTTCCAGAACCGGGGCCCCCACCCAACCGCACACATTTTTTTTAAAGTGTCCAAAATATCTCCATCGAGTCCGCTAACATTTCATTTGACCTCCTTTGATAGTTGGCGAATTTTATTTTTAATTTTGATATTTTTTGCTCCAGTTCTTTTAAATTTATGATTGGTGTTTATAACTTTGTTTTTTTCATCTGTCCTGCATTTTGCCCTTTTCTCACGAACCAACCTGTTGTGTTTTTTAAAAAGAAAATATAAATATTGGTCCTTAGTAAACAAATCTGAAAGCTGATCAGTTGTTTGTTTACCCGGAGGTTTTAATATTTATTCATATCAATCTTTGTGTTTCTCCCGTACCCACCATTAACCCTCCACCCCACCCGATATAGGGTTTTAGTATTTTTTGTTAAGCAAAAACCCGTATACTGGCTGTTAGTAAATTCAATAGAAATTCTTCAAAAAATAAAAAAAAATTGTAGAATGAAAGAGTTAAGTTGTTTTACCAGCTTTCACAGTTTCCTGATATCTCTTTAATGTTTAAAACGTTTTACCAGCTTCCCCAGTTTCGATATCTCTTTTAATGTTTAAAATGTTTTTTCAGCTTTCCCCCGTTTCTGATATCTTTCAATGTTTAAAACTGTTTTATCAGCTTACAGTTTCAAACTCTTTCAATGTTTAAAGCTTTTTATCAGCTTCCCCGTTTTCATATCTCTTTCAATGTTTAAAGACTGTTTTCCAGCTTGCCCGATATCTCTTTTAATGTTTAAAACTGTTTTACAGCTTCCACAGTTTCTGATATCTTTTCAATGTTTTAAAACTGTTTTCCAGCTTCCACAGTTTTCATATCTCTTTCAATGTTTAAAACTGTTTTTCATTCCCAGTTTTGAATTCTTTTAATGTTTAAAGACTGTTTTCAGTTCCACAGCCTGAATCTCTTTTAATGTTTAAAGACGTTTTTATAGCTTTCCCGTTTTTTGAATCCTTTTAATGTTTAAAGACTGTTTTTTCAGCTTCACAGTTTTCTGATATTTTTTCAATGTTTAAAGACTGTTTTATAGCTTCACAGTTTTCTGATATCTCTTCAATGTTTAAAGACTGTTTTATCAGCTTTAATTTCTGATATCTTTTTAATGTTTTAAAAACGTTTTATAGCTTACAGTTTTTTTCTTTTATTTCAATGTTTAAATATGTTTATAACAGTTTTCGAACCTTCAATGTTTAAGCGTTTTTTCCCTTCTTTTCGTTTTTTTAATTTTTTAAAGACTTTTTTAGTTCCCAGTTTTCATTCTTTCAAAATTTTAAAAACTGTTTTTTCCTTTACAGTTTCCTGTATTTTTTCAAAGAAAGCAGTTTTTCTTTTCCCCTTTACCCCCTCTAAATTAGCCCGAAATTCCTGCTGCAAAATGTTTTTTTTCTGTAATTTCTTTTTGTCCGGAAAAGAAAATTAGCCTTTTTAAAACCCCATTAAGTCATGTTATCAGATATTAAAAAAACAATTAGAGCCAAATGGCATTCATTATTGAGAAATGTCCATTACTTTAGTACCACAATTTTAAAACCCTTTAATCTTTGCCGTGTAACCATTCCTTGTAAACCGTCCTTTTCAGAAAATACAAGTAAACCCTTAGTTTTTAGCCCAGTCCTTAAACATTGAACCAAATTCGTTTCCGGCAAATGCACTTTTCATTTGAACTTTTAAAAAATGTGCACTTAAACATGAAATTTATTTCAAGGTGTGGGGGAGCCATTTTAAAAGTTTTTTGTTTTCTTTGGGGCCTTTTTGTAGTTGCCCTTAAATTTGCTACCCTTCACCAAATTACCTCTGTTTTTGCTGCAAAAATACCCCTTTAACACGTGATTGAATACTACAAAGTTTTGACGACCAAGACTTCTGCAACTTTCATCAGTGCTACCGGTAGGAGACAAAGTACTCTAATGGGTTTAACTCTCGGGAGGACTAAAAAAAAGATGGGAGTCCATTAAGTAATTAGGTCAAAGATCAATGGTGATAAATGGAGAAATCTGATTTACAGAGATGGGTCTTGTAAATGTCCGATTTGCTATTCGGTGCCAAAACCATTTTCATCGCCTTCGTTTCATAGTTACACACCGGCATGCCCTTGTCTTTTCCCCATCTATTAAAATTTTCCCAGGACGGACGTTAGATGCTAAGAGATGGACAGGTTCTGTACAGCCCAGACGCATTATCTATATTAATATTGCAACATAAATTCTCTCCCAAACCCCTTTAAACAACAAATATCAGTGGCCTTCAACGACTGCTTTAATTGACATGAATAGTCTAGTCAATGAAAGGAGGTTTTTTCAGTCTTGGTCTGGATGTTTGACGGGGCAAAAGCAGCATTATGTCTTCTAATTTCCATTCTGTTCTAACTGGTACATAAAATATGTGAGCGGTGGAAATTTTTGTAAATAAACTATGTGCAGTGATGGATGATTTCGTGTACATAAACTACAATGTGGTAGATTTCGTGTACATAACTGTATAGGGAGAGTGTAAGTTTCTTACATAAACTTATATTAGTAGGGGAAATTTTCGTGTACATAAACTGTTTTAGTAGTGAAAGATTTCATGTATAAAAACTGAATATAGTAGTGGTGGTAGATTTCGTGTACATAAAATGTATAAGGGGTGGTGGTAGATTTTGTACATAAACTGTATATAGTAGTGGAGTGGAGTAGTGCAAACAACTATATGTATTGGTAGATTTAATATACATAAACCAGATATAGTTGTAGATGTCTGTACATAAACTAAATGTGGGTATATTTCGTTACATAAACTAATGTTGGTAGACTTCATGAGTAAACTGTATGTAGTGGTAGATTTTGTGTATATAAACTATATGTAGTGACAGATTTCGTGTACGTAAACTACATGGCGTAAATTTCTTACTAAACTATATGTAGTGGTAGATTTCTTGTACATAAACCATATGAGTGGTAGTTTTTCGTATGAAACTATATGTAGTGGTATTCTTAATTAAACTATTTTAGTGGTAGATTTCGTGTACGTAAACTATATGTAGTGGTAGATTTCATTACATAAACTATATGTAGTGGTAGATTTCTGTGATAAACTCATGTATTAATATATTTTTGTACATGTGCTTGTACCGGTGAATGATTTCGTGTACATAAACTACATGTAGTGGTAGATTTCGTGTACATAAACGGGGTTGGGGCTGACGATACTACACTAAAAAACTACAGAACAGAAAAACTGCTCATACGTTTTTTCCCGTTCGCTCATTATGAATTCAGGCGCAACCAGGGCGCTTAATATGGCACTGCAGACTGAATTTTGCCGGAAGGCTTGCTTTTCTTATAATCAGTGTTCTCGTCATTCAGGCAGACTTACCCAACCACAGAGGTTCTTGTAATTTAGATTCTCAAGAAAGGATCGGGAAACCTGTAGTACCATGTCTCACTTAGCCTGGGCCCTCAGAATTAGCATGCACGTTTTACTGCGAAAAATTTATTGTTTTCGCATCGGCCCACCATTCATAAGATATAGCAGACTTTCCTGTCGAAGCACTTGGCTTTTCACCCTTCGGCTCGTGCTGGACATCTAACCCTTCGGTTCGGTCCCAGGAACACCGTAAATCTGGGAATATGGGCTTTTGTGCCATCCGTGGAATTGAACCCCCCACAGAGGATAGTCACCCGTAGCCCAACTCCTGAACAAGCTGGGCAGACGGGCCAGATTTTTTTTCTTTTTTTTCTAAAAATTTTTTTTAAAACACTGTTTTATGTGCCTTGGGGCGTGGGGCAATTGTTTCTAGAGCTCTGGGAATTGTTGCTGGATTTGAAGTTAGGAGCTCGTGCGTTGTGTAATACTCTTGGAGGTGTTCTTTCTAAAAGGGGAAAGAGCATGAGGGACCAGGCAGATGGAAACCCAATGGGGAACCTGGAAAGTGAACTCAACCCTTTCGTCTTTAGACTTGAGATTATATGAATGTTTTCTAAAAAACATTCCCAGATCAGTATAATGACAATATGTATTATTCAGTTATCTGTAGAATTGTCATGATACGTTTTGTTCTAACACAAGTCACTTCAGAAAGTTGAACAGAACAAAAAAAGTGAACATTAATAATCAAATAACGGTATTGATAATGCAACTTGAACGCCCTTTACAACACATTTTTGTGCAAGAAAGTACAAGATAACTGAACAAATGAGCTTTAAGAGCAAATAATTTGTATGCGACACAAAATTCAAACCCTTATAAATATCCAGTAATTCCCAGTTTGGTCGTTTACGTGATCTGTTTTAATAGAAATTTTATGTTGCTGATTTTTAAAAATTAAATTATTTTTAGTTTTTAACGTAATTTTGTTTATAGTTTTTAGCAAAAAGTTTAAACCATTTGCACGGATAGCCCCTAATGGTGTGTGCATGCATATTACACGTTGATTTCGTGTGTATATGTCGATAGTTTCGTCTCACATAACCTAAAGAAAGCCAAACGTATGTGTTTGTACTAGAACTGTTCAAATCAGACCTGATATTCTATGCTGTGATATCGCTGAGTTTCAAAAAAAAAACCTGACAAAACAAGGCATTTTTTAGAAAACTCGGGTTGTGATTTTTTAAAAAACCCTCGTCTCCATGGCTAGACGTTTGCGCTGGGAAAAATAAAGGTAGTGATACAATTCAGTATTTGGCAATTGTTCTCTTATGAAGTCCCAATGACTTGTTTGCTGTTTATTTATTTACCATAATCATTGACTGTATTGTGATTTCCTTGGGTTCTTTAACTCTTTATTCGTATGTTACAAATATATCTGAAACTATCATGAATGATGTGACATATATGTTCATTTGTGCTCATTTATTTGTATGTATACGTTTTTTTTTCATATATAAAGCACAAAGGATAACCGTCTGAGTTTCTTTCAACACTGTTAAAAGTTTAACCTAGTTTTCCATTTGTTGTCAGTCGTTGTGACGGAAAGACATGAAAAAGCTGGGCTATTTCTTTAGAAGGCTAAGCTGGTGTGGTCTTAAAGTTAAATGTCTTGATATCCAAGAGATGGACCCCAGAGCAATAAAGGCAGTGTTCAATTAGTGTTTGCATGATTTTTCTGATCCTCAAACTGTCTAATATTTAATTATTTATCATTAATTAGGAAAAAATTTACGTACATTTTTCCAATCCAGAAGCAGGGTTTAGCTCTTTGGTGGGCCATGGACATCGTAACCTTCGGTTCGGGGACGAACACCGTTCTGAGAACCTGGGCGTTTTGCCAGCCTGTGGAATTGAACCCGCACTCAGGGGCTTATCACTTGTCGTCCAGCGGGACGAACACGCTGGGCAGGCGGGCACTTGATAGTAAAAATGGAAATTAAGAGGAATGACTCAAATTCTTAACATCAATTTATAATACATGACTTTTTTGATTTTTCATTTTTTTAAATTGCTTTCTTTTAAGGAAAATAGATTAATTTAAAAATATACCTCTTACTGTAAAATTGTGAATGTATTTCTGAATGTATTAAAATCAAGAACGTGCTTCCTAGATCTTCTGCAGGGCTTTTGGGTTTTAAGTTTGAAGCATAGCCCTCCTGCAAAAATTGAGAGATGTATAGGGGTAAGCATATTCCCCTGCATGGAGGTCATATTCTGTTGAGTGCTACATCTCCTCATGAGGGTACTTGTATTCATAAGTTGAGGAAGTATTCACCTCATGGGAATTGTTTCCAATTTGAGGTAAGGGCACGATCTACCGAAGTGGTGATGAAATACACTAGTGAACTCAGTTCCCTGAAAGGGGTGTCGTGAGATACACACATTGGTAAATCTAACTACCTGAAAAGGGTTTGTAAACATTGAGGTGAACCCTGACCTACCTGTAAGGGAGGTGTCTGAGATATACATTTGAGTGAAGCATAGACCACCGGGGAAAGGATGTCGTGATATTAAAAGTTGGTGAAGCATACAGTTCCTAAAGGAGGTACGGAGATACACACATTGGTAAATCATAACCTACTACAAGGGTTTGTGAGATACAAAATTGGTAAATGCCCTTTACCTGTAAGGATCATGAGATATACATTGAGGTGAACATAGCTACCTCAAGGTGTCTGAGAACAAATTGATGGAAAAGATACCTGAAGATGCCCGTAGATTACACATTGAGGGGGAAGCATAGACCTACCTGCAAGGGTACTGAGATGCACAATTGGGGTAAAACATAGACCTACCTGCAAGAGTATGTGGAGATCAACATTGAGGTGAAGCATAACCTACCTGCAAGGAGCGTACGTGAGATACACACATTGGGGTAAGCATAGACCTACCTGCAAGGAGCAGAGTGATACACACATTGAGGTGAGCAGCTACCTGCAAGGGGGCTGCGTGAGATACACATGAGGTAAACATAGACCTACCAGGAGTGTGTGAGTACTACATTGAGGTGAAGCATAGAGTTACCTGCAAGGAGTGTCGTGAATACACATTGAGGTGAAGAGAGTTACCTGCAAGGAGTGTACGTGAGTACATACATTGAGGAAGCATGAGTTACCTGCAAGGGGTTGGAAAATACATTAGGTGAGCATGAGTTCCTCAAAGGCGTAGTGGTTCTAGAAGGTAAAGGTTTCGTATTCTATTACAACAATACATTAAATAACTTTGTCCAACATTGATCATGAAATATCTATATTATAACACAAGAACTGATATGTGACCGTACTGTTAAAAACTAACAATCATGTGCAGATGGTTAATAAAAAATACGGACCTAACACCATACCCCAATATACTAAAGAATGAAAAAGGATTCCTTTACTTCAATAAAAAATTAGTCCCATTAAAAGTCTTAAAGTATAATCATTCTAAGTTTATCAATCACATTCAAACTGTTACGCTAAAACCTGTTGGAATTTGCGAAATATATCTGCGTATATAGACATGCCCGGGAGTGCAATGAAGATATTCCTAACTCAAACTGAAAAAAACCCGAAATCGTATCTGGGAATTTTTTCTTTATGTAACATTTCTGTACTTTTATAATCTATTGCGATGGCTAACGATGTAAGTGTTTATTTATTATAAAAAAATTTAACTAACGAAGTCGTTTTCTTTTTTAAAAAATGGCGTCTTAACGATACATAGGATCTCATCAGAAAATGGATATTTATTACTTTCATCTCTGTCGATACACATAGGATTTTATCAGTAAATGTGACATTTTATTACTTTCCATGGCGTTGGTCAACGTACCATAGGATCTCATCAGTAAATGCATTTATTACTTTCCATGTCGTCTGGTCAACATACACATAGGATCTATCAAATGTGACATTTATTACTTTCATGGCTTTGTCAACGATACACAGGATCATCGTAAACCATTTATTTTCTGTCGTCTAACGTACCAGGATCTCATAAATGTGACATTTAACTTTCCATCGTCTGCACAAATAGATCTCACAGTAAATTGACATTTATTTTCTGCGTCTGGTCAGTACACAGGATTCATAAAATGGACATTTATTACTTTCATGTCGTCTTCGAACCATAGGATCTCATCAGTAAATTGACATTTTACCCATCGTCTGTCAACGTATGTTTCACGTAATGGCATTTTATTACTTTCCATGTCTTCGTATGGATCATCAGTAATTGACTTTATTGCTTTCATGGCGTCTGGTCAAGTAAAGGATCTATAAAGGCTTTTCTTCCCATGTCGTCTCAACATACCAGGATTTTCCATAATGGCATTTTATTCCTGTGTCTTAAAGCAAGGATCTCCGTTGTGACATTTTCCCAGGAGGTTTTTTACATTGGAATATGAAAATCCGAAGTTTCTTCAGACAATTTTCATTCTCGGTGAAGGTAGTTGGTGATGCCTGAAGTAGGGTAACGGTCGTTGGCTTAACATAATTCCTGTTTATGGTTAGTTCGCGTGCGTACTGCCGTGAACACTAGCCAGGAGTGAGTTAAATCGACGTTACAACTTCCGTGTGTCGTCCTTCGAGCAGTTGACCCTGAAATCATCGACGAGGCGATAATATTCCGTGTCTTCAATCTCAACTCTTGGAGCCGGAAAAGAAGACTCACTTCCCCTACAGGTCTCCAGAACTTCCGGCATCACGAAATATGTGAACTCAAGATAAGACCTTAATCTTTTACATGGGGAAAACTTTTATTTTTTGGGAGGTTTTAATTAAAGCTTTCAGAAAATTTCTTTAGTGTTTGATGAAAGTCAAAAAAAGTAAACATGTAATGTAAAAATAGTTACCAAATGCTACACTTTAAATACATTTTTAAAAGTTATGAATCTCTTTTCACTATTTTTTGCAACCTTTTATTCAGGAATAGCAACAATACTATCGACAGCAATAAAATATAAAAAAGGCCAGTAACAATCAGACTGCCAGCGCACAACAAATGATATAACAAGGGGAGCACACAAAAATTATTCTCCTTTCCCTCATTCTTCCCGTCTGTTTTGGGGGTGTGTCGTAAATAACCGCAAAACAACGCGGTTGACAGATGGTTGGACAATATGTTCTGTCCCAGAACCCCCGCAATTAAAAGAAAACACCGCACAAAATGACGGCCAATCATCCAGACTACAACAATCAGGCTATTATTTGCATTTATCTCCTTCATCTACGCGTTCAGTCCTCCGTTCTTTGTCTTTTCTTTATTAATATCAGCATTTTCCTCCGGATTTCAAATTAGTCCTTTGTTTGACAACTGAAAAGAACACATATTTTTTGCATGTGAGCTTGCTTTAATTTTATTTTTTAAGAATTCCCTTGTGTTTACCACCGAGGCCATTGCAAGTTGAAAGACAAGGAGAATTAGTGGTCATGGTGGGGGAAAAGAAGAGACCAGGGAAGTAAAGGAAAACTTGTTAGACGATCTGTTGTTCTAATATTATGATGATTTGTCTGTGGTGATCTTTTAGTGTGTGCGTATGTACGTGTGGATATGTGCATGTGTGTGTGCGCTGCATGAATGTGAATAGACAATAACTGGCTTTGGTTAAATGCAAAATGAAATGTGATTCTGATTACAAAATACACACTTCTGTACGCATTGGAACGGAAAATGTGTACGGGGTTTAAAGTAGAACTTTTTGGTCTCCTGATTTTGATAATATATACCCCCTCTCGCTCTCTCTCTTTTCTAGACTGTTACGCTTTTGGCTTTTGGCAGCAAAAATCACAAATCTTCTCTATTCTTGACCGTCCTATGATTGTGTTAAAGCTGTCATTAATTTCTTTCAGTCTTCTTCCACATCGTGGATTTTCCTT
>JADZMA010000465.1:0-34519 GCA_020796225.1 Arion vulgaris
CTGCTGACAGTTTAGTGGCTTTGGGTGCGTTGAATAATCACATAGTCAAGGCTGTCCTACCCCGTGTAATATTTGATGAACATACCATCGAGCGCAGAGACAGGCTGCGCTATCTAGGAATAACCTTTGATCGTAGTCTATCTTTCAAATACCATATTGAACAGACGATACAACGGTGCAAGCGTGGTCTTACGGCTCTTAAAGTTATGGTGGCACACCTTGAGCAGAAACTACTTGCCCTTTTGTTTGATCGACTGGTTATGTCAGTGGTAGATTACGGACTCAGAATTCTTACGATATCAAGATCACAATGTGAACGACTCGAACAGGTTCAGAATGAAGGTATGCGTATAGTCCTGGACTGCACTAGAGATACCCACATTGTGAAGATGAGATATATGCTTGTCCTTCTGTCACTACGCTCCCGTCATACAATCCCCCAAACTAAGGCATATATGCGGGTTACTGCCGATAAGAAACATCCACTACACAAGAACACCAATGATGTTAAGGGCACGAGAATCAAGCGTGGCATGTCGTGGATGGCCCAGGCTGAAAGAACAATTGGCCAGATGACTACGGTTGCGACCCTACCAAAGGGAAGTATGGATCCCAACAGATGGTAGCAGGACCAACTATCTCAACGTTATCATTACTCTTGGAAGAGAATGTAGGGATTGGGGCAACATGAAGACTGATCTCGCAGTTAAGCAGCTGATAGAAGATAATGCAAGGGATGATGATGTTACCGATGGGTTGGTTCATCGTAGTGAGAAGTCCGGCTGGGGTTTCTTGGCTAATGCGCATGGTAGGGTTGTTGCAGAGCGAAGTGGGGCATACAGGACAACTACTTTTAGTATGATGATGGAGGTTGAGGCCGTTACTGCTGTCCTCTATTGGATCTCTGGGACTTTACTTACTGGGGCAGATGTTGTATCTGACTCTCAGTCGATGCTTCATAAGATCCAGAAGGGCAGGTTTCGGTATGAGTGGATGTCGTCTTAGAAGTTTCTAACCTCCAGCGGCTTACATGGATATAATGTCCTGGACATGCGGGTGTTTACGGTAATGAGAGAGCGGACAGGCTTGCATCAACAGCATCGATTGTTGGGAGTTGAAGATGGATAAGGGGATATTCTTCGGTCTCTTCGCGACTCTCTGTTGGATGAGGACACTAAAATCGATGTTGAATCGATCAAGCGATTTAAGCAGTTTGGAGTTGCCCGTTGTTCAAGTCGAACTGGTTACCTGAGAGGCAGAGTGAGAGGTGTGTTTAATCAGCAGCCACAGGAACCATCAGTATGCATACTCTTCGATATCTGTTGGGGAGACTGAGCATCTATGGGTCTGTCCGGAGTGCAATGACGTCAGTTTAGTAATCAATAACCAATCTATGACCCAATCTGGAGTGGTCATTTTGAGTAAATTCTGAAAACTTATTGTAAAATCTTCTTATCATGCTTTCAAATGCGAACAAGAATATCAACATCAGTTGTTTCCATTGAAGAAAGATTTGAAAACTGATAACATTGTCAAATGTTAGTACAACGCAAGTTTTGACACGAACGCAAAAATAATTGCTGTTGCTTTGATCAAATTGGAATCATTTACTTACAGTTGTAAGTTCTTTTCATTAAATGTGTTGTATAAATCTGACAGATTAGCAATATTGCTATAACCTTTCAATAAATCTATCTAAAAAAAAATCATTTTTGTTTTCAAAAAAAACCCTTTTGTGATTAAAAGAGTTCATAACATCATATTAGAGGTACCCCCCCCCAGGGGGAGGGGGCCCAAATTTGGGGTTTTAAAAAATGGGAACCCAATTTGTTACCTCCCAGGGCTTGGGGTAAGAGGGATTAGGATTTTTGGGTTTGAAGGAAAATGGGTTGTGTTTTAAACAGTAAGTCTAGGGTTTTTAAAAGGGCCTCCCAAACCCAATGTCCCAACGTATCCCGTTCTTGGCAAAAGATCAAACATATCCAAAAGGGATTTTTGGTCGAAAAGAAGAACGCAAAAAGAAGAAGAGTTACCTTTTCCCGGATCGAACTTCTGTGTGCAATATTTTCCATTGAAGTTTCCTTGTTTTTACCACGCTTTTTTAAATAATCTTTCATCGAGGTATTTTCCCTTCGGGGCCCTTTAATAGGAATTGAAATTGAAAGCGCGATGGATGGTTTGGGGTTGGGGTTTGAACTGGTCATTGCCCCTACGTTTTTGGGATTCGAATCCGCCAACGGTTTGTTGAAAAAATTTTCGCGTGGATTTTGAAAAGGGAAACGAGGGGCACCCGTTCGAAAGAATGGAAAAACTTTGAACGTAAAAAGTTTTGGGAAAAATAAACAAACGGGGCTGAAAAGTTGGGGTTGATTCCAAACCTAGTTCGTAATTCCATACCGGCAGTTGAACTTAAGGCCCAAATCAGATAACAGAATTTATAGCTGTTCCCCCCAATCAACAAACTAAAAAGACACTATACAATTTTTTTCCCCACCCCCCCATTAAAAACCGAGCGGGAACCCAAAAATTTTAAAATTTTACAATTTGCTTATGTGGGAAAAGACTTCAACAGCCACCACCGCTGGGGCTATGACACGCTAGATCCTCGGGGTGAAAGCCTTGAAGAATGGCTGACCCCAAAGTCTCACCATTCTCAACTCCCCAGATGATCCTCAAAATGTTACTCACGACGGTGGCGCACAACAAGCACCCCGGATCTGGCTTTCCCAGACGACATTAAAGGAAAACCCGGAAAGGCAAGTCTGGGACCAGTTTTGGAGGTGGGCCCCATAGACCAGTAAAACTCCTAAAAAACATTAACAAGGAGGAACTTAAAAACTCTGCCCCTGGGTTAAAATTAAAAAAAGGGGCAGACTGGAAGCTTTTCCCGGGGGAACTAGCAGACAAGTATTTAAAAAAAAATTAATCAATCGGGAAAAAAGTGGACAAAATGCACGTTCATTCAAAAAAGCCATTTTAGATGTTGAAAAAAATTATACCCAGGGGGGAGGAGAAAAACAAAAGAAATTTTGGAAAGAGATGGAAGTTTTTAATAGCTCGCTTTGCAGTGGGAAATACAAGGGAAACCCTAAAACCCGGCCCAAAATGAATGCAACACAATAGGCAAGGGTTTATTTAAAAAAGGAAACCAGCAGGTAGAAAATCCTGGAAAGAAAAAGACAGCCTCTTTGAACATGGAAAAGATACTTTTGGGAGACTTACAAAAGCCCTGAACGATGACAACCCATCTAGAGGGAAAACAGTTCTCCAGCAAGGAGAACAACTTCACAGGAAAGCGAGCAGCCACCCTGATGGCCCAGTGTTACAAGCAAAAAGCCCCATCCCTCTAAGTCGGGAGAAGGGGAAAAAAAGTCAGAAGTGAGATAAATGCTAAAAAAAAAAGCAACAAGTGAACCCTGTATGGGAAGCATCACACTGATATGAAGGGGAACTGAAAAGCTAAATGAAAAAGGCCCCCAGGACCAGATGGGAGTATAAAACGACATGCTCAAAAAAAAGGGAAGCAGAGTCTTCTACTCCGATTTTTAAAAAATTTTAGGGGGGGAGAGCCCCGAATCGGGAAAAATGCCAAATCCCCCCAATTTTAAAAAAAGGGAAAAGAAAAAAAAGGATCCGCAGGTTACAGACCTAAAGTTTGCTTTTGGGCACCGAAAAAACTGCTGGAGAAAGTGAAAAACCACTAGATTTAAAGGGGTTTTTAAACCAACCAAAACTGGATCCCCAGACAGGCTACAGGCAGAAAAGCACTGATGACCAAGTGGCATCCTGCACGGGACATAAAATTTTTTCCCAAAAAAGGAAAAAAAAACCCTAAAGGGTGTTTTTGACATTTTCCAAGGCCTTCGACAAAGTCGGGAAAGATGGTTTTTCTCAAGCTTTTCCCGCAGTGGAATGGGGGGTAAAAATTACTATTGGATAAAAACTTTCTTCCCCGCGGGAAACTTGTAAAATTGGATGGAGTGCACAGCCCCAGATTCAAATTAAACAGGAGCCCCCGAAAAACAGCGCCCCTTGTTTTTCCCTGGTATATTTAATGATCGGGCCACAAACTCTGCCCAGACATGATCACACTCTCCCATGCTGATGACCCTAGCTGTGGTACACCTCCGGGGTTTCTGGGTCCTGCCATTTTTAAAACCCAGGCCGGGCCTTTGGAACAGCGTCATAATGGGGGAAATAAATGGGGTAAAGAAAAAAACCAGGGAAAAACTATGGAACCCTTTTTGGGTTGAAACAAAGGAAGAAACTTCAGACTGAAATTTAACGATGATTTTGCCCCCCTTTTCCCCAATATTTCCAACCCTTTTTGGGAGAAAGGACAGTCGTCTAAACAGGAAACATCACATAATGGAAACAAAAGAAAAGGTTGGGGAAAAAAAGTGGATGGGAAGTTTGGGAATTCCGGGGGAGTTGAATTAACCCTTGAGTCAGGTGTCACTGGTCCCAGTTAGACCGACCCTCGAATACGAATACCGACATGGATATTAGCAGCCCATTAAAAAAAATTTGATACTAAAAAAACAAAACAATTGTCTGGGGTATTTTTTGGGAGCCAGAAATCTACACCAAAGAAAGGGAAAAAGGCAGCCAACATCCACCCCTTTTGGGAAGACAGAAGGGGGAAAAGGGGGATTTTTCAGACTGAAAGGATCAAAGAATCCCTTTCACCATCCACTGATAAAAAATGGGGCTGCAAAAGAAAGACTAAAGGCACGTTAAACCCAGCAAAAAAATAGGAAAGTAATATTTGGAACTACTAAATCAAAATTTTATACCTGAAGAATTGTTTTTGATCACGGGGAACCAGACTAGTCCCACTAAATTTTAACCTCCACCCCAAAATTTTTAAAAGAAAAGATGCCGAGTCCAACCCCGGGAAAAAACCCAATTACAAGGGGAACATTCCATTACATTTTTCCCAAAGACAGTTGGAAAAATTTAAAAGATGGATCGGAAATGGGGCAACCATGAATGGTGGAGGGGGGTTTGGTACATTAGGCACCCAGATGCTCCCCTTTTGTCTCTAGCGGCCCCTTACTGGAAGAATATTTCCCAACCCAAAAGCAGTCCCTCCAGCCCTTCTAATGGCAGCACAGCCTTGAAAAACCCAAACACCCAAAAGAAGATGGTATTTTTACAGACTCATTGTCAGCTATAAAAACCCTGGAGGCTAAATCCACTGACAGCACAGTACAAAAACTAAAAAAGGGGGAACCGCCAAAAAAAGGCAAAAATTTCCCTTTGCGGGGGTTTCCCAAATTCACTGTGGCATTGCAGGAAAATGAGGTGCTGATGTCTTAGCTGGGGGGCCCGTGAAGAGCAAATTTCCCAACCCTTTGTTTTTCAAAAATTTAAAAACCCTATACAGAAAAATTCATAGACTGGAAGACAAACACGGGATATGTTTAAAGGGAAAAGCCCCCCCTCAAAGACCTAAGCAAAAAACAAAACCAGGTCATTATATTTCGACTAGCACCGGACCCCTGCAGACTCAACAAACACTTATACAGACTGGGAATAAGTAAAAACGGCCCCTCCCCATTTCAGCAGGCAGAACAGACACCAGAGCATATCCTGCAAGACTGTCCCTTTGTGAGTTTGAGAAGCAACATGGGGGCCACACCCAGTCGACCTAAAAACTGTTTTGGGGAAACCCCCCAGACCTGAAGCTGTCTCCCCTTTGTGGCCCCAATAAAAAGCGCATGACCAGAGATCGCTGAAAAAAGAAGAAGTTTCTGAAAGCCCTGTTAAAGGATAGGGAATTAACAAATGGTTGCAGACAATTACTAAATATTTTTGTAACAAAACGATTTTTGGGGGAATCACACAATGCACGGCGACAAATTTTGGGACCTTTTTTAAAATATGAAATCAACTAGCTGTAGCATCCAAACAGCCAGGGGCACCACCCAAGCATAAAAGATATTTTTCCCGGGGTTTTTTGTTCTTAAAAATGTATTCCAAGGGTCAAATTTTTGATTTGTTTTTTTTCCCGTTTTCCAAATTTTTTTTAAAAAATAATAGTTTTTGGACAAATGTTTTCATTTTTATAAAACGAACGGGGGGGGGATTTTGAATTTTCAGCAAGGGGGGGGAGGGTCCTCAACCCCCCCAAAAACTATTTTTTTCTTCTTTGCGTTCGTTCTTTGCCCAAATTTTAAATCACTTTTTGTATATTTTTGATTTTTTCCCAAAGAACGTGAAATCCCTTACATTGGTTTGGTGGGTTTTACACGTTCAGGACACTTTAATCCGATTTCAGCCAAACCCCCTTAGTTCGCCTCTTGACAGGGAGTGGCAAAATGGTTCTTTCTTTACCCCAAAAAATTTTGGGGCCCCCGGAACCCACTGGGCAATCAGAGGCCTTTTTAATTTTAAATTTTTTTTGTCTGGTTTTCCCAATCTCAGATTATTCCACAAAGGAGATTCTTTTAAGACTATAAAAGTTTTGTTTTTAAATCAATGAAATTTAGTATGAGGGGTTTTTGTTTCCCCAATATGTTCCTCCAAAATTAGTCGGGGGGGTTTTTTTGGGCTAAGCAGCTTCTCCCAAAAAAAACCAAACTTGTTATTCTCTCGGGGGTTGTGCCCCATTGCCTTTTGATTCTATTAAAAAAATAATTTTGCAGAAAGCCCTTTATTACTGATAATGGGGTGACCCCTCTCCCCAGTTGTTGAAACCTTTGAGATCATTTTTTTGGTGGAATTTAAAATTTTTCCCTTTTTTCCATTGATTTTGGGACAGTTTCTTTCCCATATTTATTAAATAGTTTTTGCACCGGGCAATAGTTGTATCATAAACCTTTTTGGGAGCATTTCTGAAATTGTTGTCATCCAGACTTTTTATTATTTATCAAGGAAGGGTTTCCCTCCTCGACCTCAGCTCCCTTTTTTTTTCTTCAAATTGGTAGAGACTGCTTCCCTTCTTTCAAACCTTGAGTAGTACTTTTGGATCAGGTCTATTCAATATTTTTTAAAAAATTTTCCGCCCACTTTTCTTCTGCTCAGATCTGATGTTAGAATTTTTTACCATTTTTATTTTGGTTGGGCCCCCCTTTTGAAAAAAAAAATTTCCCGTAAGTTTTTTTAGTGTATTGTATAGTTTTTTACTTTTTCCAGTCTTAGCTTTTTTTTCCCCTTTTTTTAACCAGTCGATTGACAATCCCTTTTTTCTAGCCGCTTTTTATTTCCCCCTTGTTTTTTTAGTCTATATTCCTTTTGCTTGGATTTCATCTGTGCATTTTTTAGTATTAAATATCGCTAGTTTCATCTTTCTTTCTTTCTTGGTTCATTTTCCCCACTGAGTAACCCCGAACCTATTTTTAAATTCGACTGATATTCCTTTTTTACTTTTTTTATTTTGTAGCCTTTGACTGTATTTTCGCAGTTGTTCTTTTTTAGTATGGTGAATTTTAAATTTTGGTTTCAATTTACCTATGCATAAATTATGATCACTTCCTACTTTCCCCCCTTTCGGGAATGAAAGAAATCCAAATGATTTTCTAAATTGTGTAATTCCCAATATGGTCTTGACCCTTTTCCTCCCTAAAAGAGGCCAAGTAATTTTTTAAATTTCCTTATGTGCAAAGATGGTACCTCCAATTACTAAGTTTGACAGCATACATAACTCCGCCAGTCTTTCTCCATTCTCATTCATTGTTTTTATTCCTTGTTTTTTATAGTTCTTTTTCCCCCCATTATCACCCAAACCCCTTGGCAAAAAAGCCCCCCATTACTCCCCCTAACAGGTCATGTTTTTGGGTCTTGTTAACTTGATCTTGTAGTTGCCCCCAAAAACGTGTCTTTTTTTATAAATGCCCCGGCCGGGTTTGGGTTTGGGGTGCATAACACTGAAATTGTCATTTGACATGCCGGGTACGGGAAGTGGCCTGATTATCCGACCGAGAGGGGTTCCCCATTTCATGTTTTCCCTCCCGGGGGGTGTCACATTATACCCACCCTTCCCAAAATGCTTCCCAACCTCTCTCCCAAATAAAAAAGTTAATCCACTAACCTTTTTCCTATCTTTTCCCAGGCCATTCCCCCACTTAAACCCCAGTATTTTCCAGCTGTATCTCTTTTTTTTCCCTAAAAAGGTTGATTTTGAGCCGGGCCACGTTCCCCATTCCCAAACCCAATTTTTTGTGTGTTTTTTTGACCCAAAGAAATTATAAGGTCGGTTCGGCTTCCGCAGAGCGGCTTTCATCAAAAACCGTCATTGATACTAGCCCCGCACACCACCTAACTGGTCGGTTTATCGGTATGGCGTCCTTTCTTGCAAGTTTCTGTAGTCCAATTTTTGTGATGAGGTACCCACCCTCACGCACAAGCCATCCCCCTTTTTTCCCCCGGGGCTTGGAATCGGCATTGGGCCGCATACCTCTTAAAAAAACTGAATATGGTAATGGAAGAGGGCAATCCTGAGAACCATTTTTGACATCAGAAGAACAAAAGGATATAAAATTTTACTATAAGTGAGTTGAAGAAGCACTCCATGGTCTTCCCCAATAATATCGGGAAAGGATGACAGCACAAATGAGATGTCATCAACGGGCCGAAAAAGAAAAGCGGGCCAAAAATTTTTGAATGCTAGCTGGAAAGTGGGGGAAATACGGAAATAGAATGGAAATTTCAAAATACCCAATTAAAAAAAAAAAGGTTATTCAAACCCAAAAATTTTGAAATTATTTTTTTTTGGTTTAAAAATTGTTTGGAGGGGTTTTAAATAAAAATTTTATGTGGCACCTGGGCAAAAAAAATTGATACTACCACGGGAAAAAGGGTTTCCCGTCAGTACATATTCAGAAGCGTAATTTACATTGCCCCAGGGCATCGAAAAACGGGTTTTTAAGAAAAAAAACATACCAACGGGGCCGGGTTAATTTAGTAGGAAGTAGCAAATGCTACGGCCCCTTTCCCGGGGCCCCCGCCCCAATGTGATGGGGATTATTTGTCACTAGCCCGGGAACCAAGGGGGAAGTGGGTAGTAATACCCCCCCTTCCTCTTTTTTTTTCTTTTTTTGGGTTAGGACCTTTTGGGACAAGCGATTTTTGCTGCTAGTTTGCAAAAGAAGGATGCGTTTTCGTTTTTAAACTTGTAAGCCAAAATTAAAAACCCGAACAAACATATTGGCGGACACTTTTAGGCAAACTTCAGTTACCCAATTTTTTAGCGAACAAATTTTTGGGATTTCGGGGAGGGGATAAAACTTTTTGGTTAAACCAAATTATAAATTTATTTGGGTTTTTTGGGAATTAATACCCAAAATTTTAAACTTTTTTCGGGTTCAGCATATAAATCTTTTAAAAAAAGGAAAGGGACATACATCATATTTAAATAAAAAACAACATGCGAGGAATTTATCCTTAATTGCATTGCTTATTGGATAAATATTATTTGCGAAAATTAAAAATGCAAATACCATTCGGTATCACTGGACTACCCAGACATTTCGCATGTGGACCCCAAATAGTTTTTCTATGTTTTTTTCACCGGGCCCAAAGGGGAAAAAAGGTTTGTAAATTCTTGTATAGGGAAAATCATATTTGGAAAAAATTCCCCCAAAAAGTTTATTTTTGATTTTTTTTTAAAAAGGGTTATATAAAAGACTGTCGTGGTCAAAGCTATGGCAATCCCAGCAACATGAGGGAAAATACCGGCTTACAAGCAAAATTAAGGAGAAAAATAAGTACGCAGAAAAATTTTTCCTTGCTTTCACATTCCCCAAGTTTTGCAAATTGGCTGAATTTTCCCCTTCCTTTCGCCCGTTTTAAAAATATGTTAATATTAAATTTGGTTCTAAAAGGGAACTTCACTGTCTTTTGAGCCCCTACAGGGGGTCCGTGAAAGTTTTATGTCAGTGTTGTTTCCTTGGGGCCATTTGGGGTTTGCCTCAGTTTTCATATTCGGGGCAGTCTTGAAGTATGTGCTCTGCAGTCTGGTTTCCCTGTCCACATGTAAAATGGCTGAATTCCCAATCTTGAATTTTGTAAATGTGGGGGGCCGATTGGGGTCCTGTTCTAAGGCGAAAGGAATAACAATTTGGTTCCAATCTGCTCATATTATAGTAATCGTTTTTTATTTGTGGTTTTCCCATTGTTTTTTTTTCACCCTTTTCTTTTGGTGGAGGTTAACTGAAAACATTTTTCTCTGCAGCACCTTCCTTGGCCAATCGGTCTGTTTTTTTCTTTTCCCGGGATTCCAAGTGAGGGTATCCACTGAAAGACGCCCCCGCGATGCTTGGACAATTTGGGACAGTAGGGTTTTGTAGCCCTGGCAATTTTCTGGCCCTGAAGTGTTTGGGAGTGCTGTTTTTCCCATCAGTAAAAAATACAACAGGTTGAGGATCGGGTCGGGTATTCAAATTTTTTTCCATTTTGCCCCCTTTGATTGCCGGGAATGTCTGCACTGGTTTTTGCAGAATTTCCCCGTTGGTATTTTAATCGCATCTCGGCTTTTGGGTATTCTATGTCCACCCTCCCTCCCTCCCATTTTTCATTTTCTGCTGACCCACCCTTTGATACCCGGGGACCCAGGGTATTTTATTCTTCATCAAGAAACTGAGTGACTGTTTTCTTTGGGGTTTTTTCCCTGTTTTACCCTTTGTCGAATATTTTTTTCCATTTCCCCTGTCTGGATACATATTTTGGTTCAGCCCCCCTTTCCCCGGGGGTTTTGCTCTGGCACAGACTTTGGGAATGCCAACTTTTGGTGGGTTTTGAGGTTTTGTTTAACCCCCCTTGGGCCTGGTGAATAAAGCCTTTTTTTTCCCAACCCCCCCAAAGTTAGATTTTAAATCTTTTTTCCTTTTAATTTCCATACTAGAAATTTTTTCTGCCTGCATCTTTTCCTTTGATTTCTCGTTCTCTTTTGTTATTCCCCCTTTTTCCATCTCCACTATTGGTTTTGGGTTTTTATTGTTCCTGTGATGAAAAGAAGGCCGGGTTTTTGCATTTTCCCCCAGTTCCCCCTAATGGGGGTATTTAATAAAAGGACACCGGGCCAGCTGACCCATTTCCAGGTTTGAAATGCCCTGCTGATAAATATTTTTTGTTTTTTTTTGACTGGAAAATTTGTGGGTTCCATTAATTTTCTCGGGATGGCAAATCCTCCCTTTGCTGCTGCTTTGTTGGTGTGCTGTTTCCCCGTCAGTGTAACCCGAGATGGGTAGGTTGCTTGTCTTCTTTAGCATTTCTCCATTTATTTTGGTGCCAGCTTTTTTTTTTGGGGGAGAGAGAAAAAAGAGTGTAGTCCCGAATTATCGGGGTGTTGATGCTGAAAACCATCTGTTTGCCCATGGGGTTTAAAAGGGCATCTACAACTCTTTGTATCAAAGGGCCACTGTTGCATACCCATTTGTGCACCATATTACCAGATCATCAGGTACATTGAAACCCTTTTTTTTTCCCTGTGGTAACTCAGCAACCAGGTCGTTGATGAAAAAAAAGGGTTGGGGGACAATACTCCTCCTTGAGGGCCCGCAATAAAGGTAAAAACCCAACTCTTGGGGCCATCTAGATGCACCCGGTTTTTCTGTTAGCAAGATTTTTTTATCCATCTGTACATTTTACCCTTTATTCTACTTTTTCCCCGTTTCTTCAGCAGCCCTTTTTTTCCAAAACCCTTTTGTAAAAGGTTTTCCCCTTGGGGTCATCCATGTCGTTTAGTACCAGTTTTTTTATCTTGGAAGGGTTTCCTCAATCCCCCCGAGAAAGGTAGTTGCTTGGTCTTCAGTAGAGTAGCCCCGCCAAAAACCCCGCCTGCTGTGACACAAAATTTTTTCATTTTCAAGATAACTGCAGTCGGGAGTTTGGGATTATACGTTCCATTGTTTTGCAGAACAACTTGTAAGACTGATCGGTCGGTAGCTGGAGGCAGAAGAACTATCTTTTCCAGGTTTCAAGAGCGGTATCATGGTTTTTTTTTCCCAGGTTTGGGAATTGACCAAAGATCCAAAAATTTTTAAATCTGCAGTAGCTTTTTTTTTGCTGCATTTCCCTAATTTTTAATCACCCCATTGGGCACCCATCAGCCCTGGAAATTTTTCCCCAATTTTTTTGGGAACCCTAATTCCTTTTTTAAAAATGCGATTGGGTTTCACACCCAGGTATTGTTTCGTCTTGCTCTACATTTTGCTTTTTTCTCACGAATCTCTCGCTGTTTCTTTTGGGGTAATTTTAATATTAAAATTTTAGAAAGGAGTTAAAATGACACCCGCCTGTTTTCCTGTGAGGATTTTTCCCATCTTTGTTTAAATGAAAATTTTGGTTTTTCCCCCCGGGCTTGTTGTTTTACCAGTTTCCACAGCTTCCTGGAAACTCTTTCAAAGAAGGACCTGCCTTTTCCAGCTCCCCCCGCCGGGCCCTCGGGTTTTTGGCCCCCTTTGAAATATACCCTTTGGCATGCTGATATTTGTTGGGGTGTTCTTGGCATGGAGTGGTTCTGCCTGCTTTTTGAAATTTCCATTATTGTGCAGTAGTTCCAATTCACTGCTCCAAAAGGTGTGAAAAAGGTTTTGACCCCCTCTGGGAAATTGTTTCGAGGCAGCCTTTTTACCCAATCCACTGAACTAAATCAACCCCCTTTTTGGTTTCCTTTCGAGATAACCAGTGTCAGTGTACGGGGTGCGATGCTTATACATTGTTTAATCCCCCCTTTCTTGAAATTTCCCCCCCAGATAGAGTCCGCCCCCCTGATGAGAATTTTCAAAAAAAAAAGACGGGCCCGGGGATGGTCGCTGCCTCCTAACTGTTTCCCAAAAACCCGTGTAATGTTCCATTCCAGGTCTAAAGGGAGGGGAAAATCCCAAAGTCTGGTGTAGAGGGGGTGTGCCATGATTTTGGAGTAGAAGGTTGACTGATTTTTTGGGCTGATTGACAAGGATTAGTTTGTTGTCATCCTGCCAGTTTTCAAGCTCTTCCCCCTTACTGTCCATGTGGTCATACCCCATTCTTGAGTGACTATTAAAGTCCCCGCACACTATTGATCTTTTTTTTGTTGAATAAAGTATCAGGGGACGGCCCTTTGGGACAGTAGTAGTTGATTGGGGGAAACTTGTACCCCGCCCTAAGATGCAACACCCTGATTTCCTGCACCCTCCTTTATTTCCTCAAACGGGACATCTTTTTTGGTTTCTACAAGTGCGTACTCCCCCCTTTTTCTTCTATTTTTTTGGGTCTGATCAGGCACGGGAAGCCCCCTGACTTTGAAGGCCATCTTCATTCAGGGGGGCCCTCTTGCAAACAGCATACATGTACTTGTTTTTCTTTAAAGGATTTTTTCAAGTTCTTTTGTTGAAAACCATTTTTTTTGCTGTTCACCCCCTCAGCATTCCAGTGCTTTTTAAAATTGGCCATTTGCTTTTCCCATTTCCCCCGGGCCTCCACCAGGGCAAATGAGAAGAAAATCCGGGTTTTGGGGTTTGGGCCCCCTTTCGGGGTAGAGGGCCCGGCACTGCACCTGCCTGAGTGTCCGTTTTGGGGCGAGAAATTTAATCTTTTAATACATAGACTTTATTCATATGGTTTATGCGTGAAAAACCTGATTCTATGGGTGGTCTTTTGGCGGGTTGTTTTGACTTAAACACTTTACGGGGTTAGAGAAGAGGGGCCCAACTCAAAGGAAAAAAAATTGTAAAAAAAGTAGGAGATAAGACAAAAAAAAAGATGCCCTCCTCAAGAGGGGGGGGCTGCCTTTTTAACCCATATTTGGGGAAAGGGGGTTAAACAGCCAGAGCATTTTCCACTGCCGGTGGGTTCTGGGCTGTCACCTTTAAACCCTGCTCCCCCCCTTTTTGGTCTGATTTTCCCCCAATCTGTTCGGCAGGGTTTTGGACCTGCCAGGAGTTAGACTCCCCCCGACATAGCCGGGAAGGTCACCAAGGCACCAAACCCCCCAACCATGATAAGGTAGGCTAATCGGGGAGGGTGCAAAAGTTGTAAAAGAAGCATCCATATTTTTAGAAAAACTATCGGACACCAGATGGTCTGCCCGAGCTGATGCGACAAAGACGCTTTATGGGGTTTTTTCCCCAACTATCAAACACTTTTCCGGGATGGCATCTCAAATAATATAGATCAAAAGGTAGACCCCCCCAAAATCAGACGTATGGACTAATTTTTAGATGTTTTAAGTTGGAAAGGGGAATAAAACCTTTTTATGGAACCAAATTTCCCGGAATGCTTAAAAGCGTCTAGCGTTTAATTACGGGTCACCTGATCAAACCGAACGGGGGAAATTTTCCCTTTAAGAATCTTTTACACGGGTACTTTCAACAATGGGGCCCTTCATTGTCAATATTGATGTCAAAACCCCGACTGATATGAAGAATTTTTGCAACAAACTTAAAGCGAAATACAAGTACGACGATTTAAAAGGGCTCATTTATCTCGATGAAGTTGTAGAAAATCAAAACATAAAAAAAATTTTAAAAATTTTGGGGTGTTTTTCAAATTAAAATTGTACTGTTCCTTAGCTAAACGATGGAAGCGTACTATAGGGGGTGACTGGGGGTTTTTGGAATACTTGGGTTTAAAAACTTTAGAAAAAAAATTTTAAAAAAGAACCCCAAAATTTTAAGCTTTTACCAAGAGGTTTTAAGAAACCCCAGACAACGAATTTGCAGGTCGCGAACTTTTAAAACTAAAATACTGCTATGAACAATAAAAAACATGGAGCCTTGAAAAAAATTTTTTATAAAGTAAAAGGGAAAAATTCATTGATCGGTTTCCCAAATATAGAAATAGTCTTACAAAAATTTTTTTGGCCGTTAATGTTTAAATAACTGCAGCGGGAAAAAACGTTTTTTTTCGGCGTTAAAGCGTATAAATAATGAGTTAAAAAAACATGATGGGACAATATCGCCCCAAATAACCCCACCATAAAAAACTTTAAAATGAAAGTTCAAGAGATATTGATTTGACTAGTGTTATTCTAAATTTGCTCACTTTAAAAACGAGACAAGTTTTTTGAAAATTGTTTTATTTTATTATCATAAAAAAACCTAGGAAAAACGCGCAAAATTTACAGGCCCCGCGCCGGCAATCCGGAAATTGCCCAACAGTAGGGGTTGATACAGAGAAGGTTTTGAGGGGGCCCAAAACCAAACTTTTTAAACAAACAAATTAAAAAAATTTTAAATTTTTGGAAAAAGTAAATATCGGGAAATAGAAGAGCAAAGTAAAAACCAGGGAAAGATTGGGAAGAAAACCATTGAACAGGTTGTTCCCCAAGGGGGAGCCCCGTCCCCCACGCTATTATTTTTTTTTTTATATATGATTATAAAGATTTTCCAAACAGAGGGGGCATTTTTAAATTTAGTTGATGATCTGACATTGGAAACGATTTGAAAAAAAGGGTAGAAAAGCCCCCACAAGGATGCAATTTTATTTAAAAACCCAAGTAAATTGACCAGATTTTTTGCCTTTTATAAATAAAAAATGAAACAAATTTACAGTTTCAGCCTATCCAAAAAAAAAAATGTTTCAAACTCTTTTTAATGATGACCTACTCTGAATGGACAAAATGTTAAATATATATATGGAAATCACCATGGACAACAGCGGATGTAAAAACCCTTAAATAAAAAGGGGAAAAAGAAAAAAAGGGGAATGGGGATCAGAAAAACTAGTAGGCCCCAAATTTTGGGAATGGTGGCTTTTTGGGAAAAGGTTTACCGGGGGAGGATTCGACCAGTATTAGAGAAAGACTATCAGGCTGGATCATAATTTTTAAACACTTCATAAAGATAACCCGAGTATTAAAACGCATGGAACGGGAAACCCTTAAGTCTCCCCCCATAGAAATACTGAAACGGCAATGGAGGAAAACCCTAAAAAAACCCTTTCCAAACAGACCCAAAGGGTAGGGCTAACCAAGACAAATACAACCACCCATCACCTTCCTCCCTAGTCAGCCCCCAGAGTTTTTTTACACAAAAAAACCAAAATCAGTGAAAATATAGAAACAAAAACAGGAGAAATAATGCTTTTGAAGACCATTTTTCCATTTTAAAACCCGAAATAAAAGGGGCACAAAAATTGTATCTCTTTAAACCCTTTTAGCCAGTTTTTCCCCATGTTTCCCGAGAGTGTGGTAACGGGGACAACCACACTGCCAGTCAAGGGGAAAAGGGAAGATGCTGACAGACCCCCTGAAGAGGGGCAGGGATCCCTTCAAGTTGACAACCTGGCAAAAACAAAAACCATCGCCAGGGGTACTACACAACAAAGTGGGGAAAAAATAAAAACAAAACAAAACATGGGTGGATATTACCAGCTGTCCCGAAGAGACCCCATTTTCGTACTTCACCTCCGGATGAGTCACAACAGAATGAGAACAGAACTAGATTTAAGATAGGCACTAAAGGCTTGGGAAAATATGATTTACAGAGCATGTCCCACAGCACTGCCCCCAGATGAGACCTGGGGAAAAAGGTGGCCCCCTTATACCAGTGTCCAAAAAAACTGTATGGGGAGCTGACAGAGACCCTTTTTTAGAGAATCCAAAAACCCGTCTAGTAAAACGCAGTTGAAGAAGGAAAGGAAAAAAATAACAGAATTATCACTGGAAAAGTTGATAAAAGTTAAAAATGAAGTGTTGAAAAGAAAAATTTAATAAAAGGATATCAAAAATTGTGGCTATAAATTCAATTTTTATATCTACCTTTTAGGCTGCGGGGAAAAATTGTTTATTTATTCCCATCATCCTATTGTTTTAAAGACGAGTTTGTATGGTCACCAGACTATTCCCAAAAAAACGAAAAAAAATTGTCAATAGAGTAATGGGAAATTTTTAAAATTATTGGTGACAAAAAAGGCACCCAAAAATCGACAAATTTGTTTCATCAAACAACGCAGGCCCAATTAATACATTATAAAATAAATTGTTCAATGAAATGTGGAAAAAACAGTTTTTGATTTATCTTCAAAAAATAACTTAAAAAATGTGTCCTTTTTTTCAATTTTTGTTTTACAAATAAATAGTTTCCCCAAAGGGTGCGCTTTTCGGGAAATTTTTCACTGAAAAGGGGTTAATTTTTTAAAAAGGTTGGGAAAATTTCTCTATACCCAGTGGGACGTAAAATTTTTAAATGACTGGGCCCCCACCCCTTCGTGTGTCAAGTTCAATGAGAACAGAAAACCCGGAATGGACGACAGCTTTTGGGGCAAGAGAAACCCCGAAAGACACGAACGAGTACACCAGTGCCCAATGCTACGAGCTAAAGCTTTTTTGGTTTTGGGGAAGGGAGGGGTGTGGTGGGAACATCCGAAGTTTCACTTTTTAAACCCATACCAAAATGTTTTTTCCTTTTCTTTTTCTTTTTTTCATTCCATATCCCACCACTTCTTAAACCACCTGTGTGATCTGTATATGATCTGAAATGAGCGATTGTACGTTGTGTTTAGTTGTATTTTAAGTATGCCAGAATCCGATTTCGCGACGTTTTTTTTACTAGGGGAACTTTTTGGCCCTACCTCCCGTCTCCTCTTACGAATGTTTTTTTGGTTTTTGGTAGTACTATTCTTTGCTCCCCCTTTCGAGCCCCGGGGCAACAGTCGGGTGATAACCCGTTTTCATTTTGTTCCCCGTTTGTTCTCCGGGTTTTTTCCCGCTTTTTTTCTCCGGGTTTTTTCCCCATGTTTTTTCCCCCCGGGTTTTTTCTCGTTTGTTCCCCGTTTGTTTGTGTGGATCATGACCCGCGGGAACACCTGGGAAAAAATTTAATTCCCCCCCCCTTTTCCCCCCCCATAATAAAATCCAAGTTCTAAGTCAACTTATAAAAAATAGGGGGGGCCCATAGGGTTTAAAAGGAGGTAGCTGCAGGAAAAGGGAAAATTTTGGGATCTTTAAAAATCACAAGAAAGTTAGAGGGAAAAAACAGTCCATAAATAGGTTGATCAAAAAAAGGAAAAGGGGAAACCCATCACAAAGTTGAACCCAAATGGGAAAAATGGAGGGAAAACTTCCCAAAGGGAACCCCAACAAACCCTTCCCCCCCCCCCCGATATCCAAAAAGGCAGAAATTAACTTGGGGCATTCAAAGTAGAAAACCCTCCAAAGGGGGAGATTAGTAAACCATTAAACTTTGAAAAAATGGGAAAAGGGGCCCGGGCTGATGGTATTTCTGCCGAGGGGTTAAAGCCAACATAAACACATCTGAAATGCTGTATAAATTATTTGAGGGAAACTGGGAGACCGAAGAAATCCCGCAAACTGGAGAGAAGGATACCTGGGGGGAAGCTAAAAAAAAAGGACCTTGAAGGGAAAAAAAAACCATAGGGGAATAATGCTGTTGTCAGGCCCCGGGAAAAAATTTAAACAGATCATCCTGGGGGACTGAGAGATGCCACCCATATAAAAGAAAAGGGTGAAAAAGGTGGCCTGGGCCAAAAAGATTATGTGGGTGACCAGATAGCGACATTACCCTAATAATAAGAATGAAAAAAAACCCTTTAATCGGTTTGTGGATTATGAGAAAAGGGTTTTGGCAATTTTTGATGGGAAAAATTTAAATTGAAGAGACATTATGGGAAACCCCGAAAATTATTAAAATAATAAAAGCAAAATATACAGATATGAAATGTAGAGTTCTTTTGGAAAGGTAAACCAGGAACCTTTTGGAATAGAAACAAGTGCCAGGGGTGTCTTTTTATCATCTTTGTTGTTCTTACTGAAAAAAACTGACCAGCAATGGCCGGGTGGGGGGGGCCATTCGAGTCAGGGTCTGTTTGATTCTGCACGACTTTGCAGGGATTTTCGCCCTTTGGTCGGGGATTTTCCGGTTTTTTTGCCGAGCTACTAGGGCGCGAGCAAACCGGGGTTTGAAAGTTAATGGAATGCTTTTTTTTGTGCCAACCTTTCGTTTTTTGTGGGGATTCAGAAAAAACGCGGACAGCGGGTTTTGACGAACAAGCCCAATCTGCCGATGCAGTTATATTGCGAGTGCAGAAAGCTGGGTTTGTTTTTGGGTTAAATTTGAGATAGGGAAAATTGACGTAGTTGTTTGAGGGCCATGCCCATTTCCCGGGAAAAAAGGCAAAAAGAGAGAAGTTGAAGGAAAAACAGGTCAAAACCTATTTTTAGTGTTTTCTTTCTTCCCAAAGAATATCAATTATATATTCTCTCTCTTTTCTTTTACCCCCGGGGGGGCATAGGCCTCAAAACCCCATGCCAAGTCTTCCTATTTCTCTTTTCTCCCCGCCCCCTCCCAGCCCTTCTTTATTTGTTTTATCTCCGCCCCAAATCCTTTCCATGATTTCCCTTCCCCTTTTTTCGCCGCCCTGCGGGTTCCAGGGAAAAGGGCCTTTTTTGTTATATTCCCCCCCGGTTTTGAAAATGGTCTAGCGCCTGCGTTTTTTTTTAAAAACCCGTTCGTTACTGGAATCTTCTTGTACTTCCATAAGTTCCTTTTGGGGACCCTATCATACCATCTTATTCCCCCTATTCTGCGTAGACACCAGTTTATGAATGTTTGCAATTTATGCGCTATTGTTTTAGTTGTTTCCCTGTTTGCCCTTTTATTAGAACCGTTTTTTAAATTAGGGGTTAAATATCCAATTTTTTTTCTAGATTTGATTTCTTTAGATTTAAAAGTTTTCCCCGTGCAATGAAAGTCCTTTTTGCCTTCTGTATTCTTATTTTAAAATCTCTATCTTTTTTCCCCCCCTTTGTCTACTTTCCCAAAATATGTATGATTCTACCTCTTTAAGTGGATTTCACCCCGGGGGACGTTGTTGTTTGCTTAGTTAATTCTCAATATCTTTGTTTTATCCCTTTTGAATGTTCAGCCCCCCTTGCTGGGACCTTAGGGTTCAATGTGTTTGCTTATTTTCACTGATTTCGTGTATTTACAAAAAAAGGGTTTTTCATCAGCGAAGTCCAGATCATCTAAGTTTTCGTCAGAGTCAATTGATTTCCCTTTTCTGGGGTTTGGGTTTTCGGGGGTTTTTCAAAACCCATTGTGGCAGAAAACAAAAGGGGATAGAAGACATCCCCGACGCAATCCCCGTTTCCATTCCAAAAGTGTCTGCCAGTTTTTCCTTCAAGAAGAACTCTACTTTTTAATCTGTATATTTTCTTTTATTACCCTTTTAAAAATTTTCTGTAAATTTCCCTAATGCCTCATTAATTTAAAGGGTTTTCTATCAATACTGTCAAAAGTTTTCATAATACAAAACCGATATAAAGTGGGAAAAATTTATTCAATACTTTGTTTTTACTGTTATGCGAAAATGGCTATCTTAAAAACAGGATCCATTTGTTGAAAACCCACCTTTCATCTTTAGCTTGGGGATGATGGCATCTTCCCGTCTTCCAGGGTGACTTGCTTAGTATTTTCCCCCGGACTGAAACAACATTATTCCATAGTTTCACACTTCTAAAGGGCCCTTTTTTTTGGGCTTCACCAGGTACCCTTTTCCAGTTTCGGTATTTCTTTTTCTCCCCGATTCTGCTAAATAAATTATACAGTATTTCTGTGGATGTTTTTATGTTGGCTTTAACCGCCCCCGCTGGAAAAAACCATCTGGACCGGGCCCCTTTCCCCTCTTTTAAAAATTTTAAAAATTTATATTACTACTGGGGAATAATGTTGGGATCATTTTTTCTTGTTGGAAAAAATTTAAGTTTAAACAATGGATAATTAATCAAAAAAACTTTTCCTCTTCTTTTTTCTTCTTTTATTTTTGTTCTTCCCCACCAATTTTAATCACTCTTTGTGATATGTTTTTATCTTTAACATTTTATATTTAAAAACATTGGTTTTAAGGCCCCCCAAAAGCAAGGTTTTTAAAGTTTTTGGACAATGCATCCGATTTCCCAAAAATTTCAAAAATTTTTATTGTCCAAAAACAGCCAACCCCAAAAACATAGTTGACTTGGCCCAGCTCACCGAGAACCGAGAAGCGTACCCCCCCACGCCCAGGGGAAAAAAAAAAATTATACGGGGAGATCCCGTGACCAAAATCTTATTTTCGCCCCCACGGGCGAACTATGGGCCGGGGAACTTTTTGGTCCCAAATTGTATGCCCACAGATAACAAATGTGTATCTTTTTAATATTTGATTAAATAAATTGAAAACTTGCATGTGAACTTCCATGTTCCAAAACGTTACTCAAATATTTTTTTCCATTCAAACAATCAGACCCCCTAGAAGTTGCTTTTTTTTTACATATTTAACGGTCCATTGTGTCTTTTTTGACTTCAAAACGGACATTGATATAACATTTTTTCTGAGTTAAAAGGGGCCCTTATTTAAGAAAAAAAATGTCATTAATACTGTTGGCCCTTTTAATGAAAACAGATGGGGATCTGTACCCATCCATAGCATTTATATAGCCATTTTCCCTATTTGTAGACCAGTGTTGAACCCATTTTTAAGTAAAACTAAATTATTTTTTTTGGGTCTAGCATTAAATATTTGGGTCTAGTAGCATCTAACAGGAAACAAATTAAAAAAAAATTAGAATTTTTTTTCATTTCTTTTAGTTTGGGCCATGAATCGAAACTCGACAAAAAAAAGATGAACAAATAGACAATTTACTACAGGGGATCCGGGGGGAATATCTCAGTGGCGGATGTACTTGTACCCTCTCCTTAAGGTCCATGTGCGTTTTACTTTTCATATAAATTTTTTGTAATGATGTAACTTGTTCAATCTCGTTGGCATGTCACCAGTTTTATTTGTTTAGGGTTTATCATGACTTTGGCCCATGTATAATCATTTAAACCAACGGAGGACCGTTTAAAATCATAAAAAATCCCTATTTAAAAAAATGAGTAAAGCTAAACCAACGTTCCCCACAAATTTTGAAAAGGAAGGTTAAGTTCCTGCTTTTGAAAGCGGCTACCAAAACCAACGATTATTTAAAAATCATTGCAAAAAATTGTAGATGTGTCGTTTTAGTAAAAATTCTCTTTTAGCAAGTCATTTAAACAAAGAAACAAAATTGGTTTGTCCCTGTCAAAAAGCCCCTTTTCAAGTTTTTGTTGGGAAAAAGAGGATAAGACATCTACACTTGAGGCCAATTTAGCAATGTTTATTTGCTGTCATTCAAAATTCAATTCTTGTGATCCGGGAGATTTGTGCAAAAACCATATTTGCAGTGAAATGGTAAATACAGTTAAAGGGTACATCGTACAAAAAAAATATGGTAAAGAACAGTTGGGGGTTGTCATTAAGAGCCAGTGGGGGCCCCACAAAAAAATAATGTGTAATATGTATTTATTATTTTATAAATTAAAAAATAACCAACCCAAAAAATGGGGTTTTTTTTCCAAAAATTTACGTCTGGGGCCCCCCCCCAAAAAAAATAGGGACGAGCCGCCACCAAAAAAAATGTCACTTTTCTCCTTATTTAAAGGGAAAATTTGACTTTGGGTCTTGGGCAACAAAAATTTGTTTATTACTGGATGAACCAAAATGCCATCACCAAGCAAGTTATTGGGATTTTTTTGGGGTTTATGGGGTTTCTCACAGAAAGTAATTCATGTATATTTTAATATGGTGTTATTTAGACAAAAAGTCAAAGAGATGTTTTTGTAAAAAGGGGGTAAGAATGAATAAGATGAAAAAAAATTTAACATGAAAAATTTTTTTCTTTTACTATTGACACTGACAACGCCATGGTTGCAAAGGGGGGTTGGGAAAGGGAAGGGGAAATTTCCCGGATTCATCTTATTTAAAAGTATTTGCCCCCACAATTTTCAGTGCCCCATGTTTTTGCTGCATCATTAAAAATCCTTTTTGAGACTTTTAAAAGGTTTTCAAAAATTTTTTGAGACAAATTTCTTTAAAAAAATTTTACCAAAAGCATTAATGATAAAAAAATTAAAAAATCTTAAATTTTTGTAAAACCCGAAAAAAATTCTTCGGGGGGTATCCCCTTTAAAGGCAAAATTAACCCCAAGTTTATTAATTTTGCAAATTCCAAAGTTTTATTGTAAAGGTTATTCATCAAAGAAAAATCTTGAAAATAAAAAAAAACCAAATGCGCTGTCCATACTTTCGGGGAATTTTGCAGTAAAATATGGCTTAAAGAGGGATAATAAATGGCTTAAAAATTTTTAAATTTCCTAAAATGTCACCGAAAATTGGGAAAAATGGATAATGGAACCCAAAAAAAGCTTTAGGAAAATGTGGAGTCCATTGTTTAAAAGGCCCCAAAAAATGTATAGTCTGATTTTCTCAAAGGCCACAGAAGATTTTCGGGCTGATTGCTCAAAGGCCACAGAAGATGTGGCCCCGGGTTTTTTGTTGGCTGAAGATGTAGCCCGATTGCTCAAAAGGGGCCCCGAAGATGGGCAGTCTGATTTCCCAAAAGGCCCGGGGAAAATGGGCAGTCTGATTGTCCAAAAAGGGCCCCAGAAGATGGGCGGTCTGACTTCTAAATTACGATGAAATACTATTTGAGCTTTAATTTACAACACAATTGGTAAGTAAAATATATTTTGGCCTTTTTTTTTAGCATTAAAAAAAATTTCTGACACTTTCTAGCATTTTTTTGGTCTAAAACAGTATTAAAGGCCCAAATTTTTATTTGGCAACCCTGTTGTAGACCAAGATGTCATCTGTAGAGGATTTTTCATGTGCCACTTAGTTGTTCCCCCGTGATTATGTTTTATATAAAAAATTTAAAAAGACAAAAAGAAAGGAAGTCCCTGGGTAACCATGAGTTGGCATCAAAATTTTATTACATAAACAGAAAATCCCAAAATTAAACATACGAATCGTTGTCTTTTGAGATCAGTTACCCATACTCAGAGATCTAAACAGCGAGATGAGTTGATTCCCCGTTTTCAGCAGAAGGGCCTTGCAGGTATTCCATCATATTTAATATTTGGGTTGTATCAGGGGCCCTGTTTGAAACCAGGGGTCAATTAAAAAAGGGGATTTTAAGGATATCTTCAGAAGTCTCGTGGCCCTTTTTGGAAAGTTCATTTTGGGTTTGGGCAGCTTTCAGTTTATTGAGATAAAAAGTAATTGCAAAACCTTCGGGGTAGTGGGTGGTTGATTTCTGTCTAACTTTTTGATTGGGCCCCTTTTGGATAGTTGTTGATGTTCTATAACTTTTATACACCCCGTATTTCATAAATATAAAATCAAAAAAAGCCACCAGAACAGCGGGAAGACAAAAACAGAAAACCCAAAGACACTGGGCAACAACCCGGGGGAGCGGGGTGACGACAAAAAAAAGAAGAAGTGCTTTTGTTTTCCCCTCGTTTAAATTTTTGTGGTGGAGTTGTTCTTGTTTCTTTTCTTTGAAATTGCCTTTTTTTAATTTCGACAAATAACAAAATGTTTTTGAAACCCACAGTGATTTTTTGTTGGGTTTTTGTGTTGATAGCAGTTCTTTTTAAGAAATCCCCCTTTTTGGGCAAAACCACCCGAACAACACCATGAGTTATTTGGATGGGGAATTTTATGCAGTCTATGGGGCCATATCGACCATATAGACCCAGGGATAACCGACCAAGTTATTGCCAAGGATCGCAAGGGAATATGAAGGGGTTTCCAACAATTGTCCCACCAAACAGTGAGACTGGGAAAAATTAAGAAAGGCTTTTGGGATTTTTTCTGGGGTGCACCAAACACCCCGGGGCGTCAATGCTATTCCTTCTTTACCTCCCAACCATTGCAAAATTTAAACTTGGGGGGTTTTGATTATCTAAAAAAATCCCAAAGCAAACAAGGGGAAAATCCTCTTCCCCTGAAGGACCCATTAAAGGGGAAAAAGGGGGTAGACTCAAAAGAGGCAGATCATGGCTGGGGCCCGGCGGAAGAACTTTTGGAAAATATGTGATCCTTCCGGGAAATTTAAACAGGAGAAAGGGTTTGGTTGCATTCCCCCTCAATTTTAAGCTTACCGTTAACATCTATTAAGAAAAAATGCCCAAAAAAATTCTATCACTGTTTAAAAGTGGAGGTGGAAATTTCTTTAATGACATCATCAATGATACAGATTGGATTTTACACCGATGGGTTTAGTCATTCACCAACAACGCTTTTTGCGTGGACTTTTCAGCACGCTCAGGAGGAAAAAAAAAGAGAGGCCCATGGGGTCACCCAACAATCACAAGTGGAAATGGAGGTTCGCTTTGGTTGGAGGCGGGAACTGGGTTTGGGATCTCAAATTTCGTGTTTTTATACTCAGTGATCCGAGCATGATTTGAAAAATCGAATCGGGGGGTGAAGCAACTGGGTGGAGGTACTGGTACCCGACAAGATCAGAAAATCACCTTCATTTTTTTCCCCGGGCCCCAGGGTTAGGGGGAATGAACGATGATAGATTGGCTGGCTTTTGCTAAATATCGAGGGAGCCCAATGGATCGAAATGATATTTTCAGCATTGAGAGAGTTCCCTTTTTAACAGAGGGTTCCCGGGCTGGAATCCCACCCCGCTGACCAGATTTGAAAGAGATGGAGGCTATTGGGCAGCCGAAAAGAACGAAACCAAATATGCAAAGAGATTATTTAAACAATATGAACTGGCGTGGGTGGGCCCCTGGACGCTGCTGTATTTGCTGAGGCGGAGATCGGGGCACCCGGGGGCATGTCCGGAGTGCATGATGATAGTCCTCGGTCTGATAATTAATCCTCAAGTTCGTTGTTGAGAGTCTGGAGGTTTAAAACCAACCACAGAAAGACTAATTTTTATCCTTTAAGTCATTGTTCTTTTTGTATAGTTTTGTCCTCTAAGATTGCTTGGTTATGTCCTGTAGTGTGTTCTTTTAGTATCGTTGTGTCCTTTATGATTGCTTGTAGTTATTCCCAAATTGTTCTTTTTTAACGGGGCCCCATGATTGCCTTTGTAGTTAATTTGTAGTGTGTTTTTTTAGGACGTTTGTGGCCTCATGATTGCTTGTGTTTTTCCCGAGTGTGTTCTTTTTTGTATAGTTGTATCCTCTATGATTGCCTTTTATTTTGTCCCGTGGGGTGTTCCCCCTTGGGATAGTTGTTCCTCTATGATTTCTTGTAAAATGTCCTGAGTGTGTTCTTTTTTGTATAGTTGTGCCTCTATGATTGCTTGTAGTTATGTCCTGTAGTGTGTTCTTTTTGTATCGTTGTGGCCCCCAAAAGTTTGAGTTAACCCCGAGTGTGTTTTTTAGTAAGTTATTCCCCTATGATTTCTTGTGGTTGGGGTCCTGTAGTGTTTCTTTTTGATCCTTTTTGTCCCCTGCCCCTTGCGAGTTATGTCCTGTAGTGTGTTCTTTTTGTAAAGTTTGGCCCCCATGATTGCTTTAGTTTGGGCCTGTGGGGTTTCCCCTTTTTGTATCGTTTTTCCCACATGATTTCTTGTGTTATGTTCCCCCTTTTGTTCTTTTAAGGGGGTATCCTCTATGATTGGTTTGTAGTTATGTCCTGTGGGGTGTTCTTTTTTGTATAGGGTTTTGTCCTTGGTTTCTTGTAGTTATGTCCCGTAGTGTGTTTTTTTAGACCTTTTGTCCTCTATGATTTCTTGTAGTTATGTCCTGTAGTGTGTTCTTTTAGATCTTGTGTCCCCAAGATTGCTTTGTGTTAGTCCTGCAGTGTGTTCTTTTTTGTACGGTGGCCTCCATGATTGTTGTGGGTTTTGTCCTTGGGATGTTCTTTTTGGGATAGTTTGGCCTAAAAAAGATTGCTTGTGTTTTGTCCCCGTTGGGGTTCTTTTTTGTATGTTGTGGCCTCATGATTGCCCCGTAGTTATGTCCTGTAGTGTGCCCCTTTTTGTAAAGTTTGGGGCCCCAAAGATTGCTTGTAGTTATGTTTCCGTAGTGGTTTTTTATATTGGGGTTACTTCATGATTTTTAGTTTGGGCCTGTAGGGGTTCTTTTTGATGGGTTTTGTCCCCATGATTGCTTTTTTAGGTAGTCCTGTAGTGTGTTCTTTTTTGTATAGTTTGGGCCTCATGATTGCTTGTAGTTATGTCCTGTAGTGTGTTCTTTTTTGTATAGTTTGTGTCCTTTTTGATTGCTTGTAGTTAAGTCCCAGGTGTTCTTTTTGTATAAAAGGGGTCCTCTATATTGCTTGTAGTTGGTTCCGTGTGTTTTTTTGGGACGTTGTGTCCCTTGGGGTTGCTTGTAGTTCTGTCCGGGTGTGTTCTTTTTTTATCGTTGTGGCCTCCATGATTGCCTTTGTAGTTTGGGCCTGTAGTGTGTTCCCCCCCTATAGTTTTGGCCTACAGGGTTGCTTTTATTATGTCATGTAGTGGTTCCCTTTTGGATCGTTGTGGCCTTGATTGCTTGAGTTATGTCCTGTAGTGTGTTCTTTTTTATCGTTTTCCCCATGATTGCTTGTGGAATTATGTCCTGTAGTGTGTTCCCTTTTTGTATCGTTGTGGGCCCAATGATTGCCAGTTATGTCCTTAGGGGTTTTTTTAGTATCTTGTTCCACATAAATTTCCCTTTAGTTATGTCCTGTAGTGTGTTCTTTTAGACGTTGTTTCCATGATTTGGGGGTTATGTCCTGTAGGTTTTTCCCTTTTGGGGATCGGGATGGCCCCCATGATTTCTTGTAAAAATGTCCTGAGTGTTTCTTTTTTATAAGTGTCCTCTATGATTTCTTGGTTTTTCCTGTAGTGTTTTTTTAGTATCGTTTGGGGTTAATGATTGCTTTTGGTTATGTCCTGAAAATGGTTCCCTTTTTGTATAGTTGTTCCCCCCTATGATTGCTTTAGTTATGTCCTGTAGTGTGTTTTTTTAGATAGTTGTTCCCTATGATTGCTTGTAGTTATGACCTGTAGTGTGTTTTTTTAGATAGCTGTGTTCCTTTTATGATTGTTTAATTATGTCCCCGTAGTGTGTTTTTTTAGTATCGTTGTGGCCTTTCCCTAATTATTGTAAATTATGTCCTTAAAAGGGGTTTTTTTAGTATATGTGTCCTCTTGGGGTTGCTTGTGGAGGGCCTGTAGTGTGTTTTTTTTTTTGTATCGTTGTGTCCTCTATGATTGTTTTTGTTAAAAAATCCTTTTGGGGTTCTTTTTGTATAGTTTGGCCTCCATGATTGCTTGTAGTTATGTCCTGTAGTGTGTTTTTTAGTAAGTTGTGGCCTCCATGGGGTTGCTTTTAGAATGGGCCTGGAAGGGGTTCTTTTGTATAGTTGTGTCCCTTTTTGGGTTGCTTTTGTTAGTCCGTGGTGTTCCCCCTTTTGTATCGTTGTTTGCTCTATGATTTTTTTTTTGGGTTTTGTCCTGTAGTGTGTTTTTTTGGGATCGTTGTGACCCCCCTGATTGTTTTTAATTATGTCCTGTAGTGTGTTCCCTTTTAAAAATTTGTTTTCCCCAGATTGTTTTTTGGGAAAAGTCCTGTAGTGTGTTCTTTAGTATGTTGTGTCCCTAATTGTTTTTTAGGGTCCTTAGTTGTTCTTTTTGTATCGGTTTTCCACATGGGTTTTCTTTTTTAGTTTTGTCCTGTGGGGTGTTCTTTGTATCGTTTTGGCCTCCATGATTTCTTTTTTAGTTATGTCCTGTAGTGTGTTCTTTTAGTACGGGGTGGCCCCATGATTGCTTTAGTTATGTCCTGTAATTTTTTTTTAGTATAGTAGTGTCCCTATGATTTCTTTTTGTTATATCCTGTAGTGTGTTCTTTTAGTAAAGTTGTTTCCACATGATTGTTGTTAGTCCCAGTGTGTTCTTTTTGTATGGTTTTGTCCCTATGATTGCTTGTAAAATTATGTCCTGTAGTGTTTCTTTTTGTATAAGTTTTTGTCCTTTTATGATTGCTTGTAGTTATGATGTAGTGTGTTCTTTTTTGTATCCTGTGTCCCCCATGATTGCTTGTGTTATGTCCTTTTGTGTTTTTTTAGTATCGTTGTCCCCCATGATTGTTAGTTATGTCCTGTAGTGTGGTTTTTTTAGTATAATTGTGTCCTCTATGATTTCTTGTAAAATTATGTCCTGTAGTGTGTTCTTTTAGTATCGTTGTGTCCCTTAAATTGCTTGTAGTTATGTCCTGTATGTGTTTTTTTTTAGTATAGTTGTCCTATGATTTTCTTGTAGGTCCTGTAGTGTGTTCTTTTAGTATAGTTTTGTCCCCAGATTGCTTGTAATTAATGTCCTGTAGTGTGTTCTTTTTGTATCGTTGTGGCCCTCTTGATTGCTTGTAGTTTTGTCCATGTTTTCTTTTTAATCTTACCCAACCCCCAAAATTCCCTTTACCCATGTATGTTCCCTTTTTTACTTTTTCCCCTTGGGTTGCCTTTTTCTATTCCTTAAAAATTTCTTATATTTTGTTTTTTTTGTAGGTTTTGTCCTGTAGTGTGTTCTTTTTGTATGTTTGGCCTCTATGATTGTTGTTAAAGGGGCCCGTAGTGTTCCTTTTTGACGTTGTGTCCCCAAGTTTTTTGTGGGTTTTGGGCCCCGTAGTGTGTTTCTTTTAGTATGTTGTGGCCCCATGATTCCTGTAAAATTTTTCCTGTAGTGTGTTCTTTTTGGTTTTTTATTTTCCTCCCAATTTTTAGGGAGTCCTGTAGTGTTTCTTTTTGTAAAGTTTTGGGCCCCTATGATTGTTAGTTAGGGCCTGGAGTGTGTTTTTTAGTATCGTTTGGCCCTCATGGTTTCCGGGAAATTTATAAAAACCCTGTTTTGTGTTCCTTAATAAAAAGGGAACAAAGCCCCCCAAACCCCTCAAAAACATTCCCAATAAACCGGGAAAAAAGGTAAGGGTGGTGGGTTTCCCCCTGCTGTTTATAATCCCTGGACAAAATAAGAGAAAACAGGAATAAGAGGAAAAAAATAAAATTTGGGGGCTTTTTTTTGGAGATGATAAGTACTGATTGCAGAAAACGAAGAATCTCTCCAGAACCATTTGAGCTTAGTTAACATCAAGGGTGAGGAGTACAACATGAAAATAAATATAATAAAGACAGAGACAATGGCAATAAGTAGACAACCAGAAAACCTTACAATAAAACTAAAGAACGAGACAAAAAACAAACAATTGAGGCCAAATCTTATGTGCATTTCCAGCAGATGGAAGTAATGGATAGCGAAATCAGCAATCGTTGGACAAAAGCTAATCAAGTATGGACAGTTAACACCTACATTAGCAACGGGCATAGCATTTTAGTGGTGCAGGTTGCTTTTGTGGTGGTATTCGGCTGTTTCATTCTGGAATTAGTTTACACGAAACATTCTAGGAGCATTTCGTGTGATTTTATTGCCCAAGGAACGGAGCATCTATGGGGAACCCGTTGCGGGAAGTTGGAACCGACTTATGAACTATGAACTATGAACTAACACCACTGTTGTCACATAAAGAGATACCGCTAACAACTAAAGAAAATCTCATAAGAACGATTTTCTGGCCAACACTTGCTCCAGTGTCAAACATGGCCAAAACAGTAACTAATGAAGGAAAATCATAACGACAGAGATGAGGTGTCTTAGAAGAGCTGCGGTGTGACAATAAGAGACAAAATTAGAAATGAAGAAATCAGAAGAAGACTTGATGTGAAACCAGTCTTCTTAAAATAGCATACATATGTAATTCATATGTACTTCACATGTAATTCGTAATAGAACAACAGATTAAATGCTTGAACACCTCCCAAGAATGCCCTGGTATCGCCTACCTAGAAAGCCACACAAAAAAAGTATAATGAGTACAAAGCAAGAGGAAGACCACGACGGCATCAGAAATAGCCTTACGAAAATTAATATCAGCTTACAAAGTGTCTTAAATCAAGCACACCCCGATCATTACGTTTCTCCTCCCCCCGCCAACACTTATATAAAGAGTAAATGGTGGAAGAGAAGAAGAAGAATTGTACAGCCTTTCGCAGCTGGTTCACGCAAAATTAAAGAAATAATGGAAGCAGTGGCGTCCGCCCTCTGGACTAGTAGGACTAGCTTGTTCCCAAGCGTGAAGACATTACAGTTATTTTAATTTGAATTAAATTTTCATTTAATTAAATTTCATCTAATTAAAAGCATAAAATAAAAATATTGATTAAACAGCATTAATATTTCTCAAAATTTGTGTCGCATTACTGCAACGATATTTCCTGTTAATTGAGATACCAAAGACTCCACTTAGACATCGGTAGCGCTCGTTTTTTTTTTTTTTTACCAAGGGGTCAGGGTTTTTAATGGCTCTTTCCGAAACATGGACAGCTGACTCTACAATGCCCTGTGTGATTGTCTGTGTATATATATATTATAAATGGCGTATAATTCATACGCGTATAAATAAGTATATATATATTATATATAATATATATTATATATATATTATAACCCTTGGCGTTCTGTTGCATACAAATTTATTTGCCGTTTTTATCTTCTGATGGGTAATTTTTTCGTTATTAACCTTATTTAATTGTTCCAGTTAATGAAAGGGATCTGGGGAAGTGTTCAATTGTTAGTACAGTTTGACAGCGCTTCAAAGTATGAAATATAGAAACGGAATTGGTTTTGAAATCTAGTCCCTCACTACAGAGCGTAGAGTATACCACAGCCTGGCTCTAGCACAGGCCAGACAACTGGCCGGGTATTCCTGACCTAGATAAGAAAAGGGATCTGGAAAATACAGATGTTTGATAGAACACTGCACGCCTTTTTGCAATTTTACTCAATTCGGTGAGTCTATGGTTATTTGTTGGTGAAACATATTCATTATATTGATATTCCTTATTTTAAAACAACTTTTTGGGATAATATGACTTGAGTTACATTTTGTGTTGATTTTAAAATGAATTGTCTATATACACCAATACGGGAAGGGAGGTCACGTGGTGTAGTTGGGGTCTGATTTCCCATAATTCTTACCTGACTCCGAAGGCCCAGTAGTTTATAGTTGGCTCTGAGTATACATACATGTGACGTAATAAAAGTAGGGCATCGAGATACGCAGCAGTGTTGTTGGCCTGTCACGTGTTGTATTCGCGAATGATTAGATTATTCGCATCATCATCTGGATGTCTCAGTTTTGAAGAAATGTATCAAGTAAAAATGAAAGGTAGACCAAGCACAAACATTTCGGTTAGAACAAAAGTGATATACTGTATGCGCCATTTCACGACGGACTATTACATTGGTACAAAATGGTTAACTGAATGCAAATCAAGAAGCAGATTGTATCAATTGTTGGCCTTGTGCGCTGTTCGAAACAGATCAGGTAGTTTGGAGTAATAATGTTTTTTTGTGATATCAATAATTTTCACATGTCAATATGCGACACGAAAAGATTCATTATCCGCAATAACTACATTACAAACGCAATAACTACATTACAAACGCAATAACTACATTACAAACTTTCGAAGAAACTATAATATAGTTGCAGTGCTTCTTTTCTTGTGTTGTCACACTGTTACCGGTAGTTGCCAGTGTCATGGTTTTCTGTTTCTCTATTAAGTGAACATAAAAGTTTTGATGCTTTAAAACATAACTCATTGGTGGATTCTTCTTCTTTGCGTTCGTTCTTTCAAAATTTAATCCTCTTTGTGATGTTTGATCTTGTAAGAACGTGATACGTTGCACATTGGTTTGGTAGGCCCATAAACGCATATGACTTCTACACGTTTAGGACACATGCATCCAATTCACCAAACCTCCTATATGCCTCTTACGACATGTGGCGTAAAAGTGGTTTATTCTTTATACCCTTTGGGCCCGGTAACCACTCGGGCGCATTGGTGGATTCAACCAGTAACTAATGAGGTGATTAATTGATGTGTGCTGTGCTTTGGGTAAAAAAGAGTTCTCATTCACAACGAACGGCAAAATTTTCCCCTTTAACGGGAAACTACAACGAACGGCAAGATTCCCTTTAAAGAAACTTACAAGAACAAAATTCCTTAACCGGGGAAACTACAAAGCGAAGATTCCTAACCGGGAAATTTCAAAACAGGCAAGATTCCCCAACGGGGAACTCAACGAACAAAGCATCGCCGTGTGGTGCTGGGTCCAGGGAAGCAAGAATATACCACTGCGACCTAAAGGGCAGTTCATGAGGCGACTGATGTAGGACCTAGGAAGGCTCGATAGTAAATAAAAGCATCGCAGAAGTCGTATGTGCTGCTACTTGTAGGCGCTATAACCCCCTTTTGGGCCTAAAAAACGTCAATAGCTTAAGCTTCAAACCTTAGATCAATCACAATCACACAGAGTGGTTAACAAGTAGTCTTGGAGTGTTGAAGAAGAGCACATACATATATTATATGTGGGTCTCTGTGGTTAAGTGGTTTTAAAACCCCTTTTCTTGCAAGTCGAAGGACGTGTTTCGAATCCGGACAGTGCTGTTCTGTTCACAATGCATTTATTTTCATAGAAACCTAGCATTGTTGACGGAGCTACGGAGTTCTGCTTTTGCAATGCACTCGGTTGGAGACGTGTCATTTCCGATAGAAAATCGAGCCATATGGGGTAAAACCTGGTGTAATGGAGTCAATCTTTGTGAAAAACTTTACGACTTCATAAATATGATAGTAAGTTGGAGTTTTTTCTTCAGAGTATTGGGGAGGGGGTTTTAACCTCCAACATAATTCAAACTACATCATTGAATGTGTTGATGATGTCATTCTGTATGAATTTAAGTCGGAACTTAATAATGCATTTTTTTTCTAGCAATAATGTTAGACGAAACTATGGACATTGCAAAGCTCTATCGAAAGAGGTAATCAGAACGGTAAAAGATCCTTATTTAAAAATAATGGTGCGCTCTTTGATTAAATGTGAAGTTAATCCTTGGCTGGTGAACTGGATAGCTGCTTCTTTAATGGAGAGAACCGTTGCATTCCGTTTAGGAACATGGACATCGGATCCTGCCGTAAAGTCCGGATTACCCCAGGGTTCTCCCCTATCACCTGTGTTGTTTAATATTTACACAGCAAATTTAGCTAAAAATTTAAAACCATTGGTCGGACATTGACATTTGCAGATGATATCTTAATTAAATAGTCAGATAGACGAGATGGTTTACGATATTCAGAAAACATTGCGTACCATTTTGGTTGGTAGAGAGTCTTGCTCTCAGGTGAATCCGAAAAAGCGTGTGTTGTGGTGCTCGTTGAATAATTACATCGCCAAAGGCTGGACCTACCCTGTGTAATCTTTGATGAAATACCATCTACGCAGACAGGTTGGGTATCTTGGAATAACCTTTGATCGTAGTCTATCTTTCAAACACCATATTGAACAGACGATACAACGGTGCAAAGGGGGTCTTGCGGCTCTTAAAGTTATGGTGGCCGCACACCTGAGCAGAGACTTCTTTGCCATTTTGTTCGATCGACTGGTAATGTCGGTGGTAGATTACGGGCTCGAAAATTCTTACGATATCAAGATCACAATGGAACGACTGAACGGGGTTCAGAATGAAGGTATGCGTATAGTTCTGGGCTGCACTAGAGATACCCCCATTGTGAAAATGAGATATATGCTTGTCCTTCTGTCACTACGCTCCCGTCATGCAATCGCCCAAACCAAGGCATATATGCGGGTTACTTCGGGTAAGAGACATCCACTACACAAGAACACTAATGATGTTAAGGGAGAAATCAAGGTGGTGCATGGGGGGGT